>NDGN011514355.1:1855-20531 GCA_002564285.1 Tympanoctomys barrerae
ATCAAACTTGAAAGAGAGTTTTGCAGGGTACAGTAGTCTGGGCTGGAATTTGTTTTCATAGAGAATTTGAAGTACTCTGCTCCATTCTCTTCTTGCCTTCATGGTTTGTGAAGAGAAATGTGCCATTATTCTGATGGGTTTTCCCATAAATGTGATCTGTTTCTTTTCTCTAGCGGCTTTCAGTGTATTGTTCTTGTCCTGGATTTCTGGGATCTTGACTATTATATGTCTTGGTGTGTTTTTAATTGGGTTGAAGGTATTTGGTGTCCTGTATGCTTTGCATATCTGAATGTTAGATTGTTTCTTCATATTTGGGAAGTTTTCTGCTATTACTTCTGCCCATATTCTTTTTGTATTATTTGTATTTACTCCTTCTTTCTCATTGTTGTCTGTTAGTCTCATGTTGTTCATCTTCCATTGTTTTGGAAGTGTTGAATTATTTTTTCCTGCATCCTAGTTGTTTTTAAGAGATCTTTTCTTTCCTTTTCACTAGCTGTGGTGGCGTTTTCAGGATCTGACACTCTATTTTCACTTACACTGAAACGGTTTTACAATCTTGTAATTGAGATTTTAATCTCTATATTTCTTTGGCTCTGCTTCAGGCGGTCTATTTCTTTCCTGTATTGCTCATTCAAGGAATCTGATTTTTTTCTAATTTCTATTTGTTTATCAGTGTCTTCTTGAGTAGCAGTTATCAATTCTTTTGCTACAGAGATTATTTCTGATCTCATTTCCTCTATATGTTTCCACATTTGATTCTTCAGACGATATTAATTCAGAGATTTATTTTTTTTTATTTCAGAGGTTATTTCTGATTTGACTTCCTCTGTACCTTTCTGTGGTTGTTTCTTTACTTCAGACGCTATTGATTCAGCCGTTTCAGCTGTGTGATTCCCAATTTGTTCTGTGTTAGTGTACTCTGCACTTGTTCTGGGTGGGCTTGGGGCCTGAGATTGCATTTTGCTCCCTCTTTTTGTCATTTTGTATAGCACTGTCCTCTGACCTTTGGTGTAGAGCTTTGATAGAACACTTCCCAGGCCTGGGCTTGGACTAGCTCTGGAGCGGTGGAGGGGTCTCAAAAGCGCGATCAAAGTTCTCCCTGACCGGGCAGCTGTGGGCTTGGTCCGGGGAGGTCCGGCAGACACAGGGGAGTGAGGAAGCCCTCCCACACACTCGTGGGGCCTGGGCTTGGGCTGGCTTGAGCAGGGTGGTGGACTCCCAAGCACGTGACCGAAGGTCTCACTCACAGGGCGGGCCTGGGCTTGGTCCGAGGACGTCCAGGGGGCGCAGGGAAGTAAGGAAGCTCTCCCACACACTTGCCAGGCCTAGGCTTGGGCTGTACTGTAGGGGTGGAGGGGTCCCGAGAATGTGGCCAAAGGTCTCACTTTTATTTTTTATTTTAAAGGGAAAGAAAAACCTATAAAACAATGATACATAATTTCAAAATAAGAGTAGGAAATTAACACTGGCTATTACATTATATATTACTATTTTCAAAATAGTTCCTTTGCAAAGCTGATCAAACAGTATAAACACAAACTCTTCCAGTAACTGAACAAATAAAAATTAGTAGTATAATTATCTTAGCTATTGTGTATAGATGTATTTTTTTCTGCCACCATCCCATTTTAGGCAGTTTAACTTTCACAATATCAATTGTACATTTTGGATCTTCATTACCTTTTGAGCTTCTCACATTGATCACTGTGTGATCTTTACACATGTGCATATGAAACACACTTATGAGCTTCCAGTTCTATCCATTTACCTATGAAAGCCTGCAGGTTATCCTTCTTTATGGCTTAGTAGTACTTCATTGTATAAAATGAGCACATCATTTTATCCATTCCTCAGTCAGTAGATATTTGGTTTGTTTCCAAGATGAAGCTGTGACAAATTGTGCCATTATAAACATGAGTACTGTAAAATGATGTTTTTAATTCTTCTGGGAGGATCCCCCATAGGGGAATAGCTGGGTCAAATGGGACCTTCAATCCTAGTTTTTTGAGGAATTTCCACCCTGATTTCCACAGTGGTTGCATCCTCTGCACTCCCACAAATAGTGGAGCAGAGTTCCTTTTTCCCCACAGCCCCTCTAGCATTTGTTATTGATTGATTTCTTGATAACAGCTATTGGTTCTGCAATGAGATAGAATCTCAGTGTTGCTTTAATTTGTTTCTCTCAAATGACCAATAATATTGATTATTTTTCTATATATTTATTTGCTGTTTATATTTCATCTGAGAAGTATGTATAAATCTCAGATTCCCATTTTTGACTTGGATGTTTGAATTTTAAAAAGTCTGAATTTTTGAGTTCTTTATATGTTCATAAAGTCTTTGCCTATACCAATGTCTCCAAGAGTTTTACCTGTTGCATATTCTGGCAGATTTAATGTTTCTGTTTTAGTCTTTAATTCTTAAATCCATTTCAGATTTAGTGCATGGTGAAAGATAACGGATTCAGTCCAATTTTAATCTTTGGATTGTGCAGAGCCAATTTTTCCCAGCACCATTTATTGAAGAGGCTGTCTCTTCCAGTGAAGGTATTTAACACCCTTGTCAAAGATAAGCCTGGCTGAATTTGTCTGTAGTTGTTTTTGTATCTTCTGATCTGTTCTATTGATCTTCAGGTCCAGTTTTTGTTGTTGGTGTTGGGTGGGTTTTTTGTTTTTGTTTTTGTTTTTTTTTTTTTTTGCCAGTACCATGCTGTTTTTATCACAGTAGCTTCATAGTCTATTTATTCCTCTTTGCTATAAAGTCAAGGTTTGTGGTGCCCCCTGCCTTTATCTTTTTGCCCAGAATTGCTTGTGCTGTTACAGTTTTCTTCTGATTCCAGATGGATTTTAGGATTGTTTTCCTTAATTCTGTGAGATATGCTATTGGAATTTTGATCAGAATTGCGTTCAATCTATATAGGCATTTTGGGCTTATGGTCATTTTCGCTATATTGGTTCTTCCTACTCAAGAGCAATGATTACCTTTCTGTTTTCTGATAGCCTTCTCAATCTCCTTTTTCAGACTACTGAAATTTCCAGCGTGCCTTAGGTAAAAGTCTCAATACTTTGTGAGATTGAGTCCTGCAAGAAATCTTTCTTTTTTAATTAAAAATAAAAAAAACTGTAACAGTGTCATGAGAAAATAATAAAACAAAGTTTTTTTTGTTGTTGTTGTTTTCAATGTGTGATGCTTTTCCTCAGTGTAGGACTAAATGGCAGAGGTGAAGCATGGAGTATCTTTTTATGGTGGAAGTCTGTCATGGCTTTCTGCCTCCACAATGGTTATAGGTGCAGATCTCTACATCCAGTGAGAACAGATGCCATCATGAGCTTCGAGTCCTGTGTAATTCAGGCTGAACCAAGTTTCTGACTATAGGAACCAAGTCTATGCTCATAAGTGCCAGCCCTCAAGGGGATTCCTTGAAGTATGCTTTAACTCTTGGGTGTCTCCTCTCATTGCCCTTCATTCATCTATTCGAGGGAGCTGGTTGAATGGAGAGTGACCTGGAGCCAAGGAGTGGCTCTGGGTTCCAGGCTTAAGCACTGGGGCTTACCCTCCAGCTCTCTGTCCATTGTGATGGTGGCTTTTGTACCAGAGTCACTCACTCACTGTTGCCTTAGGTCACTCCGGAAATAGTATCCACATTTTCAGTGTGTGATCCAACTGTTGTGATTCTCTCAGTCCTGATGCAGGTCTTTGATTCTGTGAACAAAAATTAGTAGTTCTAATTTATCTCCCAGCTGGCAGCTAGCCAGCCTTTGTAGTAGCAAGGTTTGCTAGATGAACCCTTTCTGCTTTCTTTCTTCTGTGTCAACTACACCTGTATTTATTTTGTCAATTAGCTTCTGGTTATGAGATAACCTTTAAGTATGCTGACTCTTTAAGCTATTGTTTTCTAGACTGTAAGTACTTTGTCCTAGGAAAGCTGAGTTGTTGATGCTGACTGCAATGCCATTTTTTCCTTTCCCTGAGTTAATTTAGATGGTAAGGGAAGGCCTCTTCTGACAAGGTGATGCTTTGATCATATGTAAGTAACAAACATGATCCTTGTTATGAACCAGGCATACAATGATTTTGTGTGTGTGTGTGTGTGTGTGTGTTTGTGGGGTGTAGGGTGTGTGTGTGTACACAGAAGAATGAATCCTTACAAAGGTAGTAACTCAAATACAAATAGGATTGTAAAAGTATAAGAAGATTGTTGTGGTAAGCCACTGTGAGTGCAGGCAAATGTCAGAAAATGGATGGCACTAGTAAGCAGGGGCCAAATTAGGAGATTTTACTAAATTAGACCAAGGAATATAAATTTTATTGTAAACACAGTTATTTTCAGTCTGTGTTATCAATCCTATTTAACTTTTATATTTGCTGTGAAGGATGACAGGAGCCATAAGTTTTTGTACTATCTATCTATCCCTATGGCTTGATGCTAGGCATTTAGTTAAGTATACCTGATTTATCTGAGAGTTGTAGCATCTTCAAAATTTGGTTCATGGGGCCAGGGATATAGCTCGGTGGCATATGTGCCTGCTTGGCAAATGCAAGGTCCTTATTCCAATTCCTGGTACCCCCACCCCGCCCACCCACAAAAATTGGTTTGTGTTTTAGTTGTCCATAGCAGTTTATTTCTTCATTCTCAACATTTTAATAATGTAATGACAAAGTAATTTTTTCCTAATCTGAGATAAAAGAATGCTGTACAGTTTCCCATTTATCTAAAACTGGTTGTTCTCTACAGTCCATTTTTATGCCATGCTACAGTTTTAAATTAGTAATGCTGTATGCAGCCAAGTGGGACCTTTTCTGGTGACCCACTGTGTATATGTTCATATATGTGCATGCACATGGTTGAGTGTTGATGAGTTTTATTTTGTGCAAAGAGGGTGTATAATCATTATTTTCCATCTGGTGATGTAATGGATAATTTTTTCCTCTAGGACATATCAGAACAATGTGTTTCATGCTCTTCAATTTAATTTGCTAGTATTACAAATTAATACAATTAGGGTCACTTGAAATGAAACTATTAACAAATTGACTAATTTACTTTAACAATGTCAATGTGTTCTCACAATTACATTTACTTTAATTAGCATACTATTTAATGCTGTAGGTCACATAGAAAAATGTAATAATACACTCTTGTCTTCCTATATAAGAAACTTTTAATACACAGTGATTTTGTGAAAGAGCTACTAGCTCTAAAATGATGGAAGAGAAAGTAGAAAGTCACAAAGCAAGCTTGGAAGAATGTAAATAAAACTTTGTTTTTGGAGAAAGAGTCTTGATCTACAGGCCAGTCTTTTCTTAAACTTGCCACGTAGTTCAGGCTGGCCTTGAACTTGCAGTGATCTTGTGTCAGCCTCTCCAGTATGGAGATTTGGGGCATGTACCACCCTATGCACAGTTTACATGTTTTAAAAGGAGGCTGAGGCTGGAGTATTATGAGTTTTAGGCCAGATGGGGCACCTTACTGAGACTTTATCTTAAATTAAACAAATAAAAAAAAATTGATGACATCATTCAGTGGTAGAACTTTTGTGGTGCAAGGCCCTGGGCTCAATCACCTCAAAAAATAAATAAATAAATAAATAAATCTGAAAGAAAAAAATACTCCCATGTTATGTCTAAGGCGTTTGATGTTCAGTCATACAGATAACCTACTACTATTATAGACTGCCTGAATACATTTGATTACTTTGCTAAATTCATGCACCTTCAATATGAAGGGCAATGGAATACCTCGAACAAAAGTAAACAAAAAAGGGGGACATAAGTGAATGCCCATTTTGTAGTGAAAAAAGAAATATGTATATACATATATATCTGTATATACAAAATAGCATAGATATACAGCTACTTTCTCTTAGTTCAATGAGAAGAAAGTTTAAATTAATAGTGTTTACACAAAATATCATGTCTGCATCTTGTACTATGAATAACTACTATAAAGACAACAATATGCAGCGTATTAATTATTGTAACTGTCCTACTAACCTGCTTTGAAATTTTCTCATTGCTACTTTTTTCTCAATAAATAAATAAAAAGAAAAAAATAACTCTAAGTAAAAACATTTTCCTTTTGACACTGTTACAATGTTAAGAGCAGAGTTAGTCTTTGCAGAATCTATCTGATAAAGGATTGGTATTCAAAATATAGGAAGCACTCTTTTAACTATAAAACAGTCCTATTAAGATGTTGCCCAAAGATCTAAAAAGATACCTCACTAATAATAGACAGATGACAGATAAGTATGGGAGAAGATAAATTGTATTATCAGAGAATTGTAAATTAAATTAACAGTAATATACCACTGCATACCAAAAGGACTGACAATGCAGGTAAGATTGAAGGTGAGAATTCAAAGTGGTACATTTATTTTGAAAGACAGTTTGGGAGTATTTTACACAGATAGACACACTCTTCCCATACAATTCAAATGTTGTTCTCCTTAGTATTTATCCAAATGCAATGAATATTTAAATATACCCAAGAGTCTGTATGTAAATGTTTATAATAGGTTTATTAATAATTGTAAGATGGCTGGGGAGATGGCTGAGTAGAATAAGCACTTGCCTGGCAAGCTCAAAAGCCTGAGTTCAGTCCCTGGTTCTGCCCCCCCCCAGAAAAAAATAATAATTGTAAGAATTTGGAACTGTGATGATCTTGAGCAGGTAAATGGATGAAGTATGGTATATGCATAGAATGGAATTATTTACGGAGAAAAGAATGAACAATCAACTTATTAAGACAAAAAAGCCTTGAGAAAATCTTAGCTGTGTGCTTGCCTACCATACATGAGGTCCTGGGTTAGATCCCTGTCCCCAGAAAACAAACGAAACAACAACAGCTCCTACTACCACAGTGAAAGAACTCACTGTAAAAAGGCTACAAATATGATTTTTAACTGTAAGATATTCTTGAAAAGGAAAAACTGTAGAGGTAAGAGAAAAAAAAAAAATGAGTGGCCTCTGGGAGCCTGGTAGGAAGAAACAGTGTATAAGTGTGATGTCATGGATCTGTGATTCTTTAATGTTAGACATACGTCAACATACGACTATGTTTGGAAAATATAACATGAATGATCCTCAATATAAACTGTGGACTTTAGCAATGACATGTCACTATTAGCAGTGCATACTAATGCAAAGTATGGACAGGGAAATGTGTGTATTGGAGGAGGTGGTAGAATATATAGAACTTTGTATTCTATACTTTCTGCCCAGCTTTCTATATAAAGGGAAAAAAGAGGGTAAGAGCATAGATGAAAGTACATGCTACATCTGAGAAATACAGTGTGGCTCTTTTGGAAAGCTACAGTATCATTAGCTCCTCATGGCTACCTTTCTTTTACATCATCCAGATCTTGAGGAAACTAGAAAACGTCCTGTGTACTGCTTGGTGCTGGGATCCCATGCCTAAGACTGACGTTAGATCTAGGCTATCTTAGCAAAAAGCGGCTGGAGTTCTTGAGAGAAATTCACGTGCAGGGCTTTGGGAACTGCTCTGCACATGTGTTCAAGATCTTGTAATTCACACTTTATGCCTACTACCCCAGACAGCTTTTTCCATGCCCTAATCGCCTATCCAAAAATTAGAAACTAGCAGATGTGGCCTATGGGCCATAACTTGTTACAACTCGATAAAATAATCACTTTTTCCTTAATAATAAGATGTGTCTCTTCCCAAGATTTTCTTTGAGTATCCTAAAAACTGGATTGACAGTATTAGTACCTCTAAACCAAGTATTTTTCATACTATTAAAGTCTTTTTGTCACAAACATCCTTTTATTATAATCCCTTAATATTCTTGCTTAAATTTGCTGACAGGCAGTATTACTAGAACATGGTGTATTGCTCTTTTGTCCTGAAATGTTAATTAATTTTAAAAATACATTTTGTTTAGCATTTTCTGTATAGAATATCTTTGCAGTTATAAATATCTTCCTCCTTTTCAATTTTGATACTTTTTGTTGTTTTCCTGATCACATTGGGTTGAACTTTCTGTTTAGTATTGGAAACATGTAGCAGCAAGTATAGGCATTCATGTTCATTTTTCTGGATTTTAAGGGAAAAGGTTTTAGACTTAATGTTGACTGAGGGTAGTTGTGGGTTTTTAGCATGTTGAGAAAGCTTTCTTAAATTCACAATATTTTGAGTGTAATTTTTATAATCAAAAAAAATGGGAAAGGGCTTTGTCTAGCCTGATGTTTGGAAGCATCTGAGAATTCTTGTATCTTCTTTATAGTATCTAGTACATTTTACCAATGAAGACTTTAGTTTCTAGATGCCTTAGAATTTTGATCTCTACTTCATACAAGTCAAATTTGTTGGTTTTCAGTTGTTCACTGATTTTTTATATTTATATTCCATCTATTTCTGTAATGTTTATATTGCGATCTCCATTTTCATTTTTTTTCTATCCTTTTTTTGAGGGTCTTGCTTTGTAGCTCAGGGTGGCCTTGAGTTTGCTATGAAGCTCAGCTTGCACTTGAACATACGTTCATCCTCCTGCCTCAGCCTCCTGAGTGGTGGGGTTATGGGTACACACCACCACACCTGGCCACCATCTTCATTTCTGGTTTTAGTTATTTGAGAATTTTTTTTTCAATGTAATTTCATCCCAAAGTTTGTCAGTTTTGTTATCTTGTAAAAGAACCCAACTATTTGTTTTACTGATTCTGTTCTCTTTTTTGGGGTGTGAGGGACAGTGCTTCACTTTGTAGTTCAGGATGCTTTGAACTCACCATACAGCCTAAGCTAGGTTCCAACTTGTAGCAGTCTTCCTTTCTCAGCCTCTTGAGTGCTAGGATGATAGGTGTGTCAGTAGTGAGCCTCTGTTGTCCTATTTTATTCTTTGCTGTATTTTTTTTTCCCTTTGCTCTTCTTGGTTTTTCCTTCTTAAGTATAAAAATCTCTTAAAGTTTTTGAGTCGTTGTCTTTACATTGGCCTTGAACTTGTAGCAGTCCTCTTGGCTGAACCTCCCAAATGCTGGGAGAATAATAATAATAATAATAATAATAATAATAATAATAATAATTCCTCTTCCTTTTTTCCTCTTCTCCTCCTCTCTCTTCCTCTTCTTCTTCGTTTGCCAGTATGTTGGCATTTCCTACTGTTCAGACTGTTCTTTTTGGGGTTATCAGTTCTTTTCTCCCTTGTTTACCTTGTATTTATTTACTTCCTGAAGTTGACTTAAATCTTTTTACTAGTAAGCATAATATTTGGCTTCCTCAGAGACATTTTCTGCCAGTTGCACTTTTCCTGTGGATGGACCATACTTTCTATACCTCTTAGTTTTTTGTTGAAAATTATAACGTGGCAACTGGAAAACAGATTATTTTCTTCTGTCTGAGTTTGTTGTTACATTTACTTGTAAGTGATTATTGTTTCAGAGACTTTTATAAACAGTTTTCATTAAGTGTGTGTTCTTTCTTATTTGTGAACATTGAAGTCTCTGTTGCACTAGTTTAGTGGTCAACAGTTGATCTGGTGGAATTTCTGTAAATGCCTGAAACATAGAGAGAAAATGAGAGCCAGATGAACAGACACAGACAGAAAGACATGGAGCGTAATTTTGGAGGCAAGCATTCCTTCACTCACAGGTTAAGAGAGACCTTCCAGAATGACAGTTTGGCTTAACTCTTGGTTTTCATTTGCAGCGAGCAAAGTCAACCAGAGTTGAAAGTTTGGAGTCTTTTCAAACTTTTTCTGGGCCTGAACAGAGTGTGTGGTATATGAGTGGTACTCTGATTTTTCTTATATATACAAAAGGGAGTTTGTGAAATTCCTCCTTTCACAATACATCTCCTTTCCCAACCTTTTTCTTCCTAATCATTTTGTCTATCATTTGTCCTGATAAATAACCTGCTAAGATTAGCACTTTTTGACTTTCAGTGCTTTCAAGAAACATCACTAGGAATCTATTTGAGCCTGAAGAAGATTCTCAGGTTGGCACAAGTAAGGAAAATAGTTGCACTAGTCTTCAGGAAACTGCAAAAAAGCTTCACTTTTTTAAGAAAAAAAGTCTGCATAGCTCTCTCTGGCACCAAGAGTATAGCTGCTCACTTCATGTGTCCTTAGATTAAGGGGATGTGGGATGCAAGCAGTGATGTAAAATTCCATGTTGCTGTGTCACCTCAGCGCAGCATCTTCTGATTTCATCGATGTTTTCCATTTGTTTAAATGGTGACTCGATTTCAGAGTTTGAGAAAAGTTGGTTTTCATCATTTTTTTTGCTGTTCTATAAATCATTTCAGTAGAGTCCTAGAGTTTCTTGTGCTGCCTTTATCAGAATCATTCCTACTGATAATAATGTGAAGAGGTTTGTAAAATTACATTAAAATTATCTTTTTTGAAATAGTTGAGTATAGAGACAATAGAAAATCAGGTAACATGTTTTGAGACATATGGACAGAGAATCCACAAACCAAAAATACATTTGAAGAAAAAAATAATAACTTTACCAACAGAAACTCTTAGTAGATCCCAAGTATCTAGTAGTTTATACTTCAAAATTGTGGTTTTTGTTATTATGCTTTCTAATATGATTTTTATTTATGTTTGCCATATTTCTACTAATTTAGAGTTGTCCAAAGTCATTTTGCAAATGTAAATGATTGAATATATTGTCTCTGATTTTATATAGAAGATTCAAATTTTAAGGAAATATGGAAATGCTCCATTTCCTTTTTTATTTTCTTCGTGTAAATACAAAAGTCCTTTTTTGGGCCCAGAGAGTTTAGCATGTGGTTATAGCCATACTTATCGGTAATCCCATTTATAAAAGTTACTGCAGAGTTACTAGGAATACTGATGGTCATTATTTAAACTGAGGGTGTGAGAGTGTTAACGATTTATATCTAGATGTTCTCCTAGCATTTCATGCACTCTTATGTGGGGCCTTTCGGAAGATGGTGAATGTTTTATGGGGTAGCAGAGCTGATTTCCTGTTAAGAGTCTGGCTCTGATCTGAAAAGGCTAGTTATTGAGGAGGATGCCTCACATCACAGCTTCTCCCATTACCCTCTACTTCGTGGTTGTCATGCATTGAGCATCTCTCTTCCTCTCAGGCCTTTGCACTGTACAATTTTTATGTTTGAGGTTGCTGAATATGGAGTGAAATGTCTGAAACATAAGCCAAAATAACTGCTTTAAATTATGGATATTAGGTACTTTGTCCCAGTAACAAGGAAAATGACTAAAAGACTCTTCTGTAATTTATCAAATTTCTTATTGTTTCTAAGGCTTTAATTTCACTCACATTGTAGTAAATTCTTATCTTATCTTTCATTTACACTTTGTGATAAAGTTTGTCCCAATTATGAAATCAGAAGTGTGATAGGTGGTACATGGTGTACATATCTGTAGTGTACATGGTAGTACATGCCTGTGCTAGTCCCAGCACTTGGGAGCCTGAGGAAGGACAAAATTTCCACAAGTTGGAAGCCAGCCTGGGCTATGTAGTGAGTTCAAGACCAACCTGGACTACAGAGCAAGATCCTTTTCCCTCCCGCCTCCAAAAAAAAAAAAAAAAGGTGAGCAGTTTCATTCTGAGAAATACTAATGCATATCATTTAAATAGTATTGAATATCGTCTTCTGTTTGTCTCTTTAAGGATAAACTGTGAATACTTTACAGGTTATCATTAGTAATGAAAGAGAGACCTTTTTGTAGGAAACTATGAATACTTTACCTAGAAAGGAAAAAAGAAACACAGTATTTGAGCCATTTAATGCAGTTGCCAAAGATATATAACTAGGTGTAATTTAAACCTTTTTAATCATCAAATTTATGGAAACAATTAAAATTGAAAATTGCGTCTTAACAGGAATTTTTTTAGGGGAGAGGTGATACCCTTATAGATAAAGGGGATACACTTTACTGCAAAGTGGACATACTCTTAAAGTTTGGGAGTATCTTCTCTCTAAAGAGGGGATGCCCCTATAGGTAGAGAGGATACACTCTAAAGAATGTTCTTTAACAGTGTTCTGTAGGGGTGGTTAGAAGGGTGCCAACGATTTTCGATGGCATTGTATGGAATTCATTTGTCATCTTTTGGAGTTCTTATATAGATCATATAATTCTAAAAATATTGTTACAATTAACCTCTCTCCAAAGACTGAGAGGTGCTATTTTTATGAACATTTAGGCAAAGGACTATGTTAGTTCAGATGCCAGGTTTAAGGAAAGTTATGAACATATAGGAAACATTTACCTGCTTGGTAATTTTTTATATTTAAAGATGCACACACAAACACACAGACTAGGTATGCGCAATCTGGCCTTTTAACAAAGAAAAATAAGCCTATGTTTAGACTGCCACTGATAAAACAAAACAGCTGAGACTGTAATGGAGACCATACTGAGGGCATGTAGGACATAAGGCAAATTAAGCAGGTTATACAGATCTTCTGGTTAGATACAGTAGATCCCTCTAGTCCTGACAAGTTAGTTGCAGTGACAGGGCAATCAGATAGAAACAGAAGGAGATCATTTGTATCAATTTGAGAAAAGATATAGTAATGAAACAAAATAGCCACACAGCACAGAATTGTCTTTTGTTTGAAAATTGTTTTTCAATATTTTCTCCCAAAGCAAGCACACGCTACTAAACAAAGCGTGTGCAAATAGAGAACATGTAGATTTTATTTTACTTTATTTTTGGGGAAAAGATTTTCTGGACGCTCAGATGAATTCTAATCTTGGTAAACTGACAGTTTTGTTTAGACAGCATGAGTTTCCTTCCTTCTATGACAAACCCTTTCAAAGTGTAGCAGTTCAGCTGTGAAAACCTGAAGACATTAACAATGACAAAGAAGCCCCAAATAAGCCAACACTTATTCAATTTTTGTAAATAATATTTCTTGATGAATTATGAAACCAAATGTGGTATATGGTTATTTTAATTTCTGCCATTTCTTTACTAAGAAATGTCTTTGTGTTTGCCTTTTTAAATAAAACACCTTTTTATTAATCACTTAGTTATTTTTTCGAAAGAATTTAAAAGGGGTTTATTTCTTAAAATATGACTTACAATACCTATGACTAGGATCATTCCAACACTGCCTTTTGTATATGTGATTAAACATCAAATATATTACTCAAGAGCTCTCAGGAAATTATATTCTGAAGATACATATTTATGTACCATTTACTCTGTCTCTGAATAAAAATGGTGAATATTTTGACAGAAAGAAAAAAAGAATATTAAATTATTTTAGTGACTTTTTAAAAAGATCACAATAACCTATTTTTCTCATAGAAATTCTCATAAAGACTGAAATTGTTCTTTTATTTGCTGTAAATGTTTGTGAGAAATTTCAGGTTGCAGTGTGTCATATATATTTCCTGTGTTGTTTCAAAAAGATTTAATTTGGTGCATAGTCTTAAAATTAGCTTTTTGGTTTTGTTTCCAGAGAAGGTTAAATATGTTTTTAAAGTCTGCTTATAATCTCATTATCAGTAGAAACAAAACTCAAAGCTTCTGAACCCTTAATACTATTTTCTAAAATTTTACTTGATCATTCCTGTTGACTTATTATACCTTTATGTTTTTAAAAATTGTTAAATGTCATATAAATGAGCTTAGCAAATAAAATAAACCTTGTTGGCCACACAATGTCTTGTTTTTATACCTAGTGTATGAGTTAGTTTTGATTACATAGCAAATCATCCCAAAACTTTATAATATAAAATAATAAACATCTATTATGAGTTGTAATTTTATTGGTAAGATGGATAACTCTTACTCTGAGCTGGGCTTGCTTATATGTCTGGAGAATGATTGATTGTTGAGTGAACGGATAGAGTCATTGAGCCACATTTCTCATTCTGCAGCTGACCAGCTTTCAGTAGTTACATGGTCATGGTAGTATTCCATATGAACAAACATAAGCTGCAGGATGGAACACAGGGTTTCATCAGCCTCAGAGTTGGTCTTGGCTTCTTTTCATAGTCATCATTTTTCTTGGACAAGGCAAGTAGCAAAGCCAACCAAAATCAAGAGGAACCAGAATTATATTTCATTGTGCTACAAGTGAACAAACCTATAATAATTTTATTTTCTTTTTCCCCAAATTTTTCTTTTGTTGTTTTCACTTTTCCTTTTTTAAATTTTTATTTATTTATTTTTGAGGTATGTTCTCCCTATGATTTCCTTAAAGTCATTTTGTAGCTCAGGCTGGCCTTGAATACACAGAGATTCTCCTGCTTCAGCCTTCCAGGTGCTGGGACTACAGGTGTGCACCATCATGCTCAGCTCTAAGCCTATAGTAATGGAAATGAATAAAATACTTAGAATAAATTTCACAAAAGAAGTAGAGGAAATATATTGAAAAGAACTAGTGGGAAGTAAGCAAAATAATTATTTTTATGTTTTAACTACCAGAATAAATCTGGAAGAAATGTTATGTTGTTGTCTATAAATAAAACTTGGAACAAGGTTAGTATATTTTAGTCAGATTTCCAGAAAGATTCTTTGAAACTGGAAAATAGCTTTCTGAAATTCACTGAGAATTACAACTGCCTAAAAAGTTATAAAATATTGTAAACATTTTTGTAACTTCAAATTTGAAAACCTAAGATAGAAGTGGATAAAAAGAGAATTATTACAAGACTAGCAAAAGTTCATTCTGATTATATTTTACACCTTCAAAACTATGCTTTACATAAGTACAACTAATTTAATAAAATATGAAAAAAGTTTATTTGAAATATTTTAATAATGCAGTTATATTTAGTTACATCACAAAAATTAAAATACAAAACAAAAAGTAAAATTCAGTGTATTCCTTTATTATTATTATATTGGAATTAATAATCCCAATGAGAACACCAGCTCTAATAGTGGAGAGGGGTGCCAACAAACAAAAAAGTTTAGTAAAAAATAACCTTTAAGAAAATTGAGGGCCGGCATGATAGCTCAGTGGACTTAAGCGCCTGCTTTGGCAAGCACAGGTACCAGGGTTAGATCCCTGGTTCCACATGTCATGCTAGCATCGCCCCATGGTGCACGGAGCAGGTAACTGAGTCCGGGCATGGCGGCACACACCTGTATCCCAGCACTGGGGCGGCTAAAAAATGGGAGGATCACTATAAGTCTGAGCTGTGTAGCAAGATCCTGTACCAAATACATACATGAAAAAAATTTTTTTTGAAAAATAGAGAATGTTTTAAAATTCACAGTCAACATAACCTAAATCATTTGTCACCATGGAAAAGAAACATGCCTTCTTGCTCTTGGCTTGTGTATGCATACAAGAACTCTGTAAGCTGACTACCAAACCAGCACTCTCCAGTAGTCCTAGAAAGAGACAAGAAGTGTAATACCTCCAAAGGTCTAATAGAATGAATATACTTAGGAGGGTAAATAATTAAGTGGGGGGGTGCAAAAAATTAATGCAGTACCAAAAATAAATCCAGTATCTTTCAGTAATAACTCTCGATGTGAAGTCTCATTTCCCCAATGAAAAAAACACAAGATTGGCTGACACATAGAAAGACAAAACCCAGCAGTAAATACAAGATACTTAACTCCAAAACAAGTTCATAAAGATCAAAGAATGAAAAACTATTGCATATAAAGGAAGCCCTAAACTAAGGCATACCTATCTTATTTCAAAGCAGACATTAAGTCAAAACTGATCAGAAGACACAAAGAAGGTCACAACATATTGTTCAGGGGAATGATTCAACAGGAAAAGATAACAATTATAAACATGCATGCATTAAATGTGGGTGCACAAACAAACTAGAGACATAAAAGATGAGATCCTCACCTACATAGTTACAGAAGCAGACATTAGTACCCCACTGTCACAAATAAACAGATCAAGTAGGCAAAAAAATGAGCGAAGAAATATTGTAGTTGAACCCAAACCTTCAAACAAATGGACTTAATAGATATCTACCAAATGTTCTTAACGAAAACAAAATTCTCAGCAGCACCCAGAATTTTTTCCCCAAATACACTACAAACTATCTAATAAAGAATTCCTAAGGAAGTTGAAAAGAATCAAAGTTATCCAATGAATATTATTAGATCATAGCACAATGAAACTAGAACTCAGTGCTGAAATAAACCCTGTACCTATGCAAACACATGGAAATCAAACATTTTTAATTTTTTCTTTCTTTCAAGTCAGGGTCATGACAAACAGTTCAGGCTGACCTTGAACTTGTTATGTAGCCTAGGCTGGCCTTGCACCTGTGGTGATCCTCTTGCCTCAGTCTCACAAGTGCTGGGCTAACAGGTGTGTGCCACCATTATTTGCAGCAGTACTCTCTTGAATAATAAATGTTTCACAGTATAAATCAAGGAAAAAATTGGATAGTTCCAAGAATCAATTGATAATGCCATTACAGCACAATAGATTTATGGGACACAATGAAAACAATCCTCTGGGAGAATATTATAGCAGCATGTGCCCATATTAGAAAAATATACCTATCTCAAATAAATATTCTAATGACATACCTTGAAAATAAGAGCAGTGAAGAATCTAAAGCCTTTGAAAAGAAGGAAATTATAAAGATCAGAGCAAAAAGTAGTGAAATTGCCATTAGAAACAGTACAAAGACTCAGTGGATTAACCTTTGAAGGACCAAGTATAGAGCTGTACAGTGCCTGCCTTGCAAGTGCAAGGTCCTAAGTTTAATTCCCAATACCCCTCACTCCCCAAAATAAATAAATAAAGGACCTTTGAAAACATAAACAAAATAAGTACTTAGTCACTCTTACCAAAAAATAAAAAGGGCAGGAGACCAATATCATTGAAGTCTTGCAGTCAGAAATGAAAAAGATGAAATCACAACAGACTCCTGAACTTTCAAAGATCATTAGCGAACACTGAAAGCCTATATGCCAATAAATAGAATTGAGATTAAATGGGTAGATTCCTAGATGCACATGAATTACTTAAACTGAATCAAGATTTTAAAAACCTGAATAATCCAGTAAGTGTCAGTGAAATTGATAGAGTAAGAAAAACTTTCCAACTAAAAGCTTAGGTTCTAATAGACTCATTGTTGAATTCTTTAAGAAATTCAAGAAAGATCTAATGATAATACCTCTCAAATTCTTCAGGAGATTAAAAGGGAAGAAGTAGTCCCAAAGTCATTTCTGGAAGCCGGCAGTGCACTCATTCCAAAATCAGACAAACATTCACCTAAAGCAAAGCACTACAGGCCAATCTCTTTATTTAACATAAAGACAATAATGCTGAACATGTTATTGACAAGCATAAAACAAAAAATCAGAAAGATCATAAATCATGTCCAAGTAGGCTTCCTCCCAGGGATGCAAGGAAGGTTGCATATCACTACATCAAATAAACAGAAACAAGTACCAAAATCACATGTTCTTAATAGATGCAGAAAAGGTTTTTGACAAATCCCAACATCCATAGCAGAAGAAGAAAAAAACCCTGAAAGAAATAGGTACAGAAAAACCTTTCCTCAATCTGGTAAAAGCCATATATGACAGACTTGCTCCCATAGGATTAAATAAGGAAAAGCTAAAAGCTTCAGGAAAAAATAAGATTTCCACTATCACCACTCCTGCTCTATATAATAGTAGAGACATTAGCCAGAGTAGTCAGGCAAGAGAAAGAAAGAAAAGGGATGTGTATAGGAATGGAAAAAAATCAAGTTATCATTATTTGCAGATGACATGGTCTTCTACATAGAAGACCCAAAAAGTACACAAAATTATTTTTCAAAAAAAAGGTGTCACCTCATGCATATTCATATTTATAGCAGGTCAGTTCATAATAACTAAGTTGTGGAAGTAGACCTGTATGTACACCAAAAGATAAGTGGGTGAAGAAAATGTGGAGATTATAACAGTGGAATTATGCTGTGCCATAAAGAAAGATAAAGTTGAATTATTTTTAGGTAAATAGATGAACCTTAAGACTATAATGTTAAGTGAACTAGATCAGACACACAAGCTGAAATACTTCATGGCTTTTCTTATATGAGAAATCCAAAGTATAAATACTGCAAAATAAGAGATAACCATGAGTGAGGAACTAGATCATTCTCAAAGGGGGAGGGCATCAAGAGATGGAGAGAGAAGGAAAGGGAATGAGAAGGAACAAAACTGTTACATATAACAGCTCCACATAAGGATTGTAAACATTATGTATTACTGCACTGCAGACAAGTAACAAAATAAAAAGGAAGGGGAGTAAGATATAGAACACAGGAGAATGGGGAAGAAAAACCAAACTAAGATGTGTGGTGTACATGTACCAGCTCCCCACAAAGAGTGTAAAATTATATACTAAAAACATATACTCATAAAAATAGGATAAAGATATACACCCAAAAAAAAAAAAAGTTTGCTGAAAGACTGTTAGAATCAATAATGAAACTCAGTAGTAGACCAGGTAACAAAGTTGACACACAGAAATCAATGACATTCTTCTCGCCTAATAGTGAGTGAGCCCACTATTATAAATATAGCTACTAATAGAAAAAGACTTGAAAGTTCATTATATAGTTATAAAAAGCATAAAGAAATAACATTGAAATACTTACTATATAACTATTATACACATGTAGAACAGATAAACTCCTATACAATTACAGTTGAGCACTGTAGTACTCCACTTTGAGTCATGTACAGATCATCCAGGCAATCACCAAAGAAACAACAGTAAAATTGTACTATA
>NDGN011514390.1:945-15575 GCA_002564285.1 Tympanoctomys barrerae
GCAGCAGCAGCAGCAGCAGCAGCAGCAGCAGCAGCAGCAGCAGCAGCAGCAGCAGCAGCGCAGCAGCAGCAGCAGCAGCCTGTCGCCAGGCCTCTGACAGCTGCCTCTCTGGGATGCATGAGCTCAGGTTTCCAATTTGTTAGGCTACAGGCAGTCTGAGGGTACGCTGACCGGTCTGGTTCTGATTTTTAAGTGGTGTTAAAAAGGTCAGGGTTCACATTTTTCCCATTTTATCCTGAGTTCATCACCGGCAAATCTGCCTTTGCCACACTTAGTCAACTCTTCTAAGTGAACGAAGGCCACAGTTGGGAAGCTGTGTTCTCCTGGTGTGCGCTGGTGCCTGGGAAGGAGAGCTTACACCATTTAGCTTTAGTTACTGCTGACTTAGATGTCCTCCTAATGTGCTTATTACCAAAAAATAAATATTAATTTTAATCTTTGGGATAGGATTTGAGTGCTATCACATTAATTCATTTTCCCTTTGTCACCACTGTTTATTTTAAATTTACCATTCTGTTTTGAAAAGTGCTGCTAGGAACTATATTATGTCAAAATATATAGTATCAAAATACTCTATCATCTCTCTAATTCAAAACTTAATAATAGTTTCCCAAATCTGTGCTTTGAAAATGATTAATCCAAGGAGCTTTCATATGTACTCTACCAAAGAATAATGAAAAAAGCATGTAGAAATTATTGTTGATGTTTAAGTTTAATCTCCTTGGTATAATTTTTTAAACTGATGACAAAGTAGAAAGTGAATTTCTTATTTTTGTAAAACGTAGCTTAAAGTTTATCTAAGTGAAATGTTATAACTTCTCTTTCTAATTTAATTTCACCTTTTGAAAGTGGCCACTTGTTTTTCCCTCAAGGTTTTTGGCTGATTTGTTCAAAATTGATTAATGGTTTTTAAATTATACACTAGAAAATAGGTTATCAGACTTCTTTAAATTTTGAGATAAATCTGCTAACTTTGAAGTTTAGCAATCTGTGATCTTCTAAAATGCACAGATATGGAGTAAGGTGTATATGTATATACATGTTTTTCTGCGTTTGCAGGCACTACGGAGGGAGGCGATGTGCACTGTGAGCCTGGCTCTAAAGCCAAGCGTCTGTGGCACTCTTTCCACCCACTTTCCTCGCATGCAAGCACACTCTACCAAGAAATGAAACTCTAAGATGAAACTCAGAAGCATTTTCTTTTTTACTTGCTAGAAGCTTTTTCTATGGTGACTTTTTCTCAAACGTTAGAAGAAACTAAAGATTATATATGATTTCAAGACCTCTCAAGTTCCTTGAGATCCCCACACCTGCCTGCAGTCATACAGGTAATGAGGGCCACAAATGAGGAGATAGCACTGAGAAAGTTTTGAATATAGAGTTCAAAACCCAATTTCCTGAAGAGTTTTTCCCTATTATGCAGAGTAAAAATTAAGCATTATTTCTTACTTGTTAGAAAATAATATAATAGGCTTGTCTTTAATATGTAACTCCCCAAGTTTTAGAGGTGTTTCTTCAGTGTTTTGTGGAAGTTAATGTGGCCATTACATTTGTAAGAGAATGTTACTCAGACTCTTAAGAGTGTTGTAACTATGGTGTCCATAAAATTTATAACTGCTTACAGGAAGTTTCATGATAAGGCTATTATTTCATCCTCTCCAGTAGCACTGAAACTAATTATATGCCCACTGCTGTTAGCGGGCTGTAGTAAGTGATGCCAGCCTTCGGGGCTAGGGTACTGACTTCATGTGGTTGTGGGTCCAGGAGAGCACTGCGAGCAGCTGGGAATGATAGGTGGAGGCCAGCCAGCGCGTGCTCTGGCAGCTGTGGAGATGTGTCTTTCAGGCACAGAACCCGTCTAAGGTGGGGGTTAACTTTATTGTAGCTAATGCAAGGAATTGTGAGAAACCTTTGGCATATTCCGCAGATGCTTCCTAAACAGCACACGGCACTGGTGCTCAGTGCAGTCTTGCTGCGGTGTGACTGGTATACTCTGGGGACATGGGGAGCCCCGAGCCTTGCCAGCAGGATCTTTGATCTTTTCATATTGCCTCTTGTTCAAGGTGTGTTTATGTAAAAGGAGAGCCATTATTTTAGTTTAAAAGATTAAGCAAAATAATTTTTATTTCTATTTCAATATTGATAGATCACTCACAGTCTCTAAAATAAATAAATGGGATTAAATCATCAAACAAAACATTATTTTTATTGGTCTGGTTCATAAGTGATGAGAAGTCCTAGTGTCAAAGTATCTGTTCTTTCATCATCATTTCCCTTCCTGTTCAAGTTATTTTTTAAAACTCCCAGCTACATACTCAAAGGTTTAAAATATGACTAAAATGTAGAAGATCAGGAAAGTAGTTGAAGTGAATGCTTTCTGAAGCTCTTTTATTATTGTAAGTTTTGTGTAATTTCATTGTGCTGTGACCCTAAGCTTATTTGTAATACCTACTTTCCAGTTTGGAATTAAGCAAAAATAATTCTCAGTGTAATTGATGGTATGGATTTTATCTTCACAATCTCGGCTGCTTTTCCAGAAGTCAAGTCAGGAAGGACAGAGTGCTTATGAGCTCCTCGGTCACCTGTGTCTGGGGCTGACACACATCTGCTCACCTTCTCTCCAATGCAGGGAAAAAGGCAGCAGCAGATCGGGGTGGGGTCGATGCAAGGCCAGACCTCTTCTAGCCAATTAGCCCATTTCCCCATGACCTGTGCGAGACCTCCTGGGGTTCTTTTCCCCCACTTTTTTCAGGGGTGAAAGCAGCGATGACCTTTCGCCACTGACATTTTTGCTTCATGCTCTGAAATTAGAGGAATTTGATCAGCCTGGCCAGTGTTAGTATCCCGGCCCAGTGGGGTTGGAATTCCCACAGGACAGGATCTCCTGCTTAGCCCCAAAATATGGTACTCAGGCCATTTGCCCCACTGGCTGCATGACCAGATGAAACTGCCCGTATCTCCATGCCACCCACATCGTGCCAGGTTAGCCCCTGTCACTTCTCTAGACCCTGGATGCTCAGTCTCCTTTTCCACTGTGTTTTGGGTTTTACTTTGTTTAAATATATTTCATTAGTGCCACATGCATACACTTGTTCATAAATATATAGTAATATAAAGATTTATTTCTATAAATGTGAGGACGTGCATGTCCCAGAATGAATATCAAGCAGCACAGAGCGGTGAGCCCAGCGTCTCAGAGGTGTGCCTGCCTCCTCCCTCCCCCCTCACTAAGGGTGCTTTTTCTTCCTATGTGTTTCACCCTCCTGGAGATTCACAAAATACTCCCCAGGCATCCAGCTCAAAAGCAGACATCTTATTTGGTGTAACAGTACAGTAATTGGAAGGCAGAGAAAAAAAGACAGACCTTGTTTCTGCAAATCATGTTTCTGAATCAACAAGCATGATGCCCATTGCCCTGACAGTGGGCTTGAGGCCAGAATGCCAGGCTTGCATGTGCTGTTCGCTGGGCACCAGCTGGCAGGGAGGACAAGGAAAGGCACCTTGCCCCGTCCTGTGGCCATCGTGAGAGCGGAGTGCTCCACTTTTATCGCCTTCCCAGCAGGGCTAGGTTGCAGTGTGACTCAGCAAGTTGGGTAACTTCTCCTCTAACCTTTGAAAAGCACCTTCGGGTTTTACCTTCCCCTCATGATCCTAGGATCCAAACCCGGAAGACCAGGCCTCTTCTTGTTCACAGCTGAGTCAACTCTTCTTTCCCTAGTTTTGGCATCAGACACACTTCAGCAAAAACCATCAACCACTTTGCTTTTGAAGCCACGTTTAGAGACATTTAACTCATGTGCAGCGAAATTCAGTGCTATGAGTGTGCAGATCTATGTGGCTTTGGAATTTCCTGTGACCCTCTAACCCCCAGCAGCATCAAGATCCAGAGGAGCACCCCCCACACACACACTCTGCTTCTTCCATCAGCTTCCTTGTTCCCCTCCTCTGGACCCTTCACAACCAAGACGTGGTTTGTCCAGCTTTAACATTTTCTCCCCCACTGAATGTGACCCAAGTGGACTTATACAGTAGGAAACCTTTGAGTCTGGCTCCCTTCACTTAGCTTGTGCATTTGAGGTCCATCCATGGTGCTGAATTTAGTAATTCATTCCTTTTTTAATTGTTCAATAGTAGTAGTCTGGTGGATGGGCCACCTGTATTTAAGCTGGAAAAAAAAGTTCATTATGCCATTTTATTACATATTTAAATAATTTTCCAACCTTTTAAAATATAAAGTCTGAAATGAGTTTTGAATTTCTACATATCTTTCTTTTGCTAACCTTTTAAAAAACACTATTGTTTTATATAATTTCTGTTTTATTTTGTTTTTATTGTTATTTTCTCAGCGTCTCTTGAACACTATAGATGGAAGTCTTAAAGGTCCATGGGGATCAAGACAGTTTCAGGTCAATATATAGGTTAATGTGTGTAACAAGCTTCTAGTCCAGCTTTACATAAGCATTTTCTTAAAATGAGCACTGAATAGGAGCTCAGAATGAAACCCAGTAGCATACTGTGTGCTCAGCATGCCCAGGGCCCTGGGTTCAATCCCGCCAATCTGCATGCCGAAAGGAATAGAATGAGGACTGAAGGTGTTTATTAAGCAAACCAGGAGTTATGTTCTTTGGAGCCAGGAAGGCTCCAAAGTGGCTGCTGTGGGACGTGAAGGCAGCTCCCCAGCGTGGAGCCTGTGGGTGGCAGTGACTTCTGTGCTGTCCAGCTCTTCCTTCAAGGCTTTTGGTTTTCTGATGTCAGAAAGGGCATTAGGATCATTACTTTTTTTTTTTTTCTTTTTCTTAATTTATTTAGTACAGAGTACTAAGAGTCTCACTTATAGAGTCTCACTTTATAGATCAGATTTATAGTGATTCTCCTGTTTTCAGCCTCCCAAGCACTGGAATTACAGGCATATGCCACCACACCCAGTCTCAATCCCTGTCTCAGTGTGCCCCAAGGGCGGGGCCTGTATGGCACACATGGGGGTGGGGGGATCGGCCCCTGCGCTCTGCCCAAGCAGGCGTTTTAGTACACTAAGCTATCTGTGCAGCCCAGGATCATTACTTAAAAATTTAAAAAAACTTAAAAATTTTTTTAAAAAGGCAAACATTAACAATCAGTATCTCAAAAAAGTAATTAAACTCCTTTCATTGCACTTTTGGTGGCCAGTATAGCTCAATTGTTACTGTCTTAAACTAAATTGAATTAATTGATTAAACTAACTGTTTCATCTGATATAGTAGCACTAGTTTAATTTGATCTGCCTAAGAAGGTTGGGGGTGTTTTTTTCTCTATCCAGAAACAGATTTTAGTAGATACTGTGTAGAGGCCCTTCTGGAAGCAGGAAAATGGAAAGCTATTGCGAGGCATCGGAAGAGAGCACAAGCAGCCTCCTGAGGCCAGCGCGGGGCGTCCGCGAGAATCTTGTGAGCATCTTTCTAGGCAGCGATCACTCCAGAGAGCCAGCCCAGGCCGGACGTGCTCGGGGCTCTGCAAGTGCAGGCTTGCAGGGCTGAGCCTGCGCGTGGGCCGCAGGGCTTCTGCTTCATCCTAGACCCATGCAAGGGACACTCTGAGGTATGGGGCACTTCCTCTGCAGTGTGCCCTGCTATCCCTGGCAATGATCTGAAACTCTGAATTTTTTTTTAAAATTGGATGGATTTTAACTTTCCATGTACAGTAAGAAAAACAAAAATTGGTATCTTTATTGGGTTCTGATGAATAAGATGATGAGTCTTCTTAATATTAGTGATCCTAAGGATGGGGGATATAGCTCAGCAGCATACGTGCCTCCTTGTTCGATCCCCAATACAAAAAAAAAAAAAAAGAGGATTATTAGTGATTCCAGGAAGATCAGTCAAAATGCCAGTGTTAAAAATAAAAATTTGAATTTTTGAATTGAACCTCACTGTCTCTCTCTTTCTCTCTCTTTCTCTTTCTCTCTCTCTCCCTCTTCCCTGATTTTATTCCCATTTAATAACATATAGTGTACTTCTCAGCAAAACTGACAACTAAAGAACATAATTGGAAATGAGTAAAATCTAAACCAAATAGTGGTATAAGTAGTAGAAAAAAATGAAATGGAAATGTAGTGACAAGCAAAGCATTGTTATTGAAAGGTTTTTTGGGGAAAAAAAGCCTCTTTCACTTTGCTGGCCCAGCTAGGAAGTTTGGTCCCTGGTACAAAGCCATACAGCTGCACACAATATAAAGTAAGGTTAACAGCATATTTGGTGCGTTTATAACTTCCCCAGGGCATTTTAACATTAAAAATAGTGATTGTTAACCTGGTCTATCTGAACTTAAATATGGGCTTACTTTGCAAGAAATGAGGGGTAACATCTAAGCACTTTTCCCTAGATTTTATTATTCTTTTTAAGATTTTACATTATGGCTCCTTTTGTCCGTTTTTAAATGTTTTATTCAGATATTGGAATCCTAGGCTAATTGGATAGAAGACTGCTGACTTTCAGCTGTATAACTTTATGCCTATGGTGTGACATAGATCTTCCTTAGTAAGGTACACACTTTCTCTTTTGTAGGGTGGTACCTGTCTTTGTAAGTATACAAGCGTTACTCTTGCACGGTGTGGCATAAACACAATACAAGTTTATGATGGGTGTGGTGGTACTTTCCCTGAGAATTGGTCCAGTGAATTCCCTCAGATGATGAATATAACTAACTGATTACTTTGATTGCAAGCACAGAAATGCAGCACATTGGCAACATTTACAGTGGCAACATCTAGATTGTCAAAATAGTTGCTGCCATGTTTATTACTTTTAGTATTAAAAGAAGAGAATCTGCACGTGGACTATGGCTCAG
The DNA here is from genome assembly GCA_002564285.1 of Tympanoctomys barrerae. Taxonomy (NCBI): domain Eukaryota; kingdom Metazoa; phylum Chordata; class Mammalia; order Rodentia; family Octodontidae; genus Tympanoctomys; species Tympanoctomys barrerae. The sequence continues at coordinate 7,768 of NDGN011514390.1, forward strand.
GCCTGCTCTATAATATAGTGTAGTCATATCTTCCATCACTCAAAATACAAAAAAGGTAGAGACATCTATGTTGTTGAAGTTCAAGGAAACTTGCATTCTGCTTGACAGTTCTAAAACTCACAGACTGGAAACAAATGCATTTAACCTCAAGAAACATCCTGAGGTGAAGAGCTTTGAAGTCAGCTCCTAATGTAGCCCCAAGTTCAACCTGCCGTTAGCCAGGGCCAAACCACAGTTTCCAGAGTGTGAAAAATTGCGGACAGTGGAGCAGAGGGACACTGTCAGCCCAGATCCAGGGAAGCACCCCACAGTCTGCTGTCTCTGAACATCCTCAGTCTTTATTTACTATTCCTGGCAGTTGGAAACTGTTGACAATCTAATCCTCTGCTTCCATTATGGTGGCTGCCACTCAATGCAGCATAGACTGTCAAGTGATTTCTGGACATGTGAATACAGCAGGAACACACAAGGTGTCTTCCCAGAAATGTCTTTTAATATTTTTGCCCTAAAATTTTTTTTAAAAAAAGGAACAACTTGCTCAGGCCCCCCTCCTGTCTCTCTTGGACAGGAGCTTTCTTTCCCTCAATAAATATATTCTCATAAAAAAAATATTTTTCCCCTCTTCCTTCATGCACAGAATGATGTCCCTCATGCTACAAGATGGGCATAAAGAATGGTCTATTCATGTCTACATGACTCTATAGAGGAAGTGGTGGGTCAGGGATAAGATATCTTGAAAGAAATATCGGAACACAGCAGCTCAATAAGGGGCTTCTGAAGCTGAGCTCCGCTAAGCTGGCTGCTGGGTCCAGGGTGGAGCTTCCCACATGCAGACCTCTGTTGGCAGTGAGAGGCTGTGCTCTGCTGTGTTCCATCGAGATAAGCTGCAGCTGTCGTGCTCTGGGCAGCCTTCCAGGGTGGCCTATCTTAAGCACGGCGGGGCATCCCCATCATGAGTGACTGGAATCCACTCCAGCTGCAAGCTGTTAGAATGCGAAGTGGGCACAGAGGTTGTTGGTGTTCAGCCATTTGAGGAGCTGATGCCCATCAGTGGCCGATTTGGGCACTTCAAGTGATGGCTGATGACGTTTTGAGAGCCAGGAGGACCCTGACTTATGGAAGTAAAGGGAGAGAGGGTAGGTGCTGAGTTGTAAGTCAGACTAGATACGGGCAGCCTCCCACAGGTGGGTCAGGCAGTAGGCCCAGGTGAATTATAAAGAAAGCTTTAATTTTCAGCAGCTTTGATCACCACAACCAGATGAAATTGTTAAGATATTTCAAGCTCACGTGCACCACCATTACCTCCATTAGCACTACCAGCCCACATGTTTGGTCCTCACAAGCCATAACTCCAGAATTCATTCTCTGCCCTCCCACAGGTTTATATTTCCCAAAATATGCGTATGTTCATTGTTCAGCCAGTTAGACTTCTGCAGAATGTTAACACTATTATGGAGATATTTGGGAATTGAGGGACTAGATTCGCAAACACTAAGGGTGTATGTATATATGTTTGTGAATTTAGTCTCCAAAATCTCACCATAATGTGCATATGTGGCTCCATCTTCATATATATATTTCATTTCTGATATAGTGAATCTGTTTTTTCCTTGAAAAATATTGTTTAGATGTCAGTCTCATAATTGGCCTCTTGTGAGTGAGATTGCATTTTGTTTAACAAAAGTAACTAACTTATGTCTAGGTAACAACACATGAACCATCCACTGCTGGGCCACTTTGGGAGTGCTCTGCCAACCACACTCGAACTTGGGAGTTTGGGCTTCTTCCTCCGTGCTCAGCTGCTGTTTTGCTTACTGTTGACCAGTAAATCTTTGCCTGGCTTTCAGTGTCTTGTTCTGTACTCACTGTTTACCAGCCAGGCCTTCTTTCCTTGCAAAGATAGAAATAAGTAAGACGAGTTGGAATTTGATTCACCAAGATTTCATTCCTTGCTTAATGGTCTGAGCAAATACATGGCATCTGGAGATGTGGACGAATGGTGATGCTGGAGTTGGCACTGTGCTTCTGGTCTGTGCTCTGCCTCTGTTCTCCTGTGACAGGTCACCAGGGCACCCAGAGCCACCTGATAGCTTCGCTGACACAAAGTGGGGAGGTAGACTGGCTGATGTAACAGATAGATAAGGCTTGGGTGTAGTGAAGCATTTGTCATAGATAAGCGAAGTGAAGGAAGAAAGACATTTGAGTGCCAAGTCATGCCTGCTCTGAGTGAAGCACTTTAGTATTTTCAGGCAGCTTCAAGCTCTAGCCTGTCAGCTTCCTGACACTTTGGAAGGGAAGTACAAAACATAACCCTCTGTTCCTAAGCACCAAGCCATGATTGTTCGTCCTCCTCATTCTTTTTCTGTTTATGTCCTTGCTTTCAAAGCAGCTGCCCCTTAGGAGGAAAGCTTGGTAATTCAAATACTCCAGGCTCATCAAGGTGAGATTTTTTAAGACCTTCCCCCACCTTCAACTTAAATAGAAAGAGAACACAAATGCATGAGTGTTGGGGACATTGGGAAATGGTTTTGTGTGGGTGCAGCCTGTGCTCCCCACACCAGCAGCTCTGTGCCTTAGGTGCTGTGGCACTGGCTGAGGAGGCCCCGGTGCCTGCCAGGGGTCCACGCCGCTGTGTTCTGCAGCACCCTGGCCTCCACCTCCAAGCAGCTCCCATGCAACAGCCAATAGGTCCCCAGATACTGCAGGGGCCTGCCAGGGACAGACAGCATCTTTTCCGGCCTGTTAGAAAGGGTCTGGGTACTACTGGAAGGTAACAGTTACAGAAGGTATTGGAAGTTCATGTTTAGACTGCTGTGTTTCACTGTTTCCAACCACAAAAATCTGTTTTTAGTCTGAAATCCCAATTTTGTGCAGGGATTTTGTGCAAGGACTTCTGCCCTTGATTTCTGAAATATAATACCATTGAGCAGCTTGAGTCCAGTGTCACACACACACACACACACACACACACACATTTATCTTTCTCTAGGTTCTGTTATCACGTGTCTGTATATGAGAAATTGGTGTTCATTAAAAGTAAAACTAAAGAAAAACACATTTTCCAATTTTACATAATGAATTCATTTCTGCCACCAAAATTTTACCTGGGTGTGAATTTTTACAACTGAGATATTAGTACTTGAAAAGAGATTTTTATAATGGAAATGCTGACACAACCTTAGCGGCTCTGCTTCCAATGGCATCGTTATATTATCCTTCTCTTGACCACGTCCACGTTTGGAGAATAGTGGTAGCATTGTCTGCCTCTGAATAGGGCCAAAGGACCACAGTGAGGAAGGATTTGGCAGTGGTACCAGAGTTGGGGAATAACTTAAAATAAAAAAATACACCTTGCATGCCTGACTCATTCATTTGACTCAAGAGATTTCCTAAAATGAATCAGTAGGTTTGATCCCGGTAGGATTTATATGTTTTTACCATAGAAGGGTAAAATCAAAGGGATCATAATGCCTTCTGGTTACGTACTCCAGCTGTCTCAACTGGATCTTGAACTGCTAAAACAATTGAGTGTTCTCTTTAGTAAACTAATCAGTTCACCGTGGTCTAATTTAAAGCACTGTTTTCTCTCTTGCCCCATACACACTGTCACCCGAATGCTCCCTCTGTCTCTCTCCCTTCTCCCTAACTCTTTCCTGCCTTTTGTCCCTCATATATTCCCCACATAATTCCTCATATAATCTGGAGGAAAAACCTTTTAAAAAGGCGTGATGTTGGCAATATTGTATGTCTCAGACACTTTCTACCATTTCCTGCGCACACTTGGTAAGGAGAAAGAAGAACCTGGAAGGAGTCTCCCCTTCCTCTCCACAAGGCAGAAAGGCCACGTTCTCCAAGTGCTCAGCAGATACCAGGCCGATCCCGCTTTCTTCTCTCCTTCCACTGCTTCCTGGGCTGAAAAAATAGGTCAAGGTGTTTTACCAGCAGGAGTCAAGACAAAAAGTGAGACTCTAAATGCACAGCTTAATTATTAAGGCAAGATTGGAGATGGCCCTGGAGGTGCGGCTTAGTGGCGTGCTTGCCTGCTGCTCCAGGTTTGGGTCCCGTCCCCAATCCCCGGCACTGCAGTGATCTAGTTATCATGATGAGGAGGAGGAAGAAATACAGCTTTTTCGTGAAGGGGAAAGCTCGTGGGAAGTAAAAATATCGGTGAGATGGTTCTTTTAAACTGATCAGTGTTGGGAAAAGGACACAAAATGCACCACTGTCCTGGAATGAGAAGGGCAATAAAGTTTTCCTATACACATTTTGACCCCCATTGTTGAGTTTATATATTAAGTTTTTAAAATGCTGAATGCTTCAGTGACAAAAATGCACATGAAAGAGTCTGACTAAGAGGAGGCCCTGACCGACTTATGCTCTGTGTTGGGCCCACACTCCTTGGGGGGGGGGGTTCCTTCATTCACAGGGTGCTTTGGGAGCTGCAAGCTTGTGACCCTCACCAGACCCCCCCCCCGCCATGTGAGATTCTGTTCTGTGGCCGCCCCTGGGAGCAAGGCGGCTGGGGAGGCCACTGGACGCCCTTGAGCAGCACTCTGAGACCTGAGGCCTGGGAGCCTCAGTGCCCAGTGGGTGGGAGGACTGCGTGTGTGGACTGGCTCCTAGGTCTCCAAGGATCCTTTCTTTTTGTCTATTTGAAAGTATGAATTTCCCTAAATAAAAGGCATTGTTGTCATTAAAAGCATTTACAGTGTTGGGGACTATTCTCTATTCCATTTTTGGAGAGTTTGTTTTATAGGGGTAGCCATTGAACCCAATACTTCAAAGCATGCTGGGCGAGCTCTCTGCCACAGATCTGCATCTCCTGCCCAGCTCTTATTTTTAATTATTACCGTTTTAAAATAGGGTGTTCAGTGGGAAAATCCAGAGTAAGGGAATGCTCTCTGGCCGATCAGTATTGGTGTTCTCCTCCTTCTTAGTTGGCCCACATGTACAGCCCACAAACCCAGCCCTTCAGTCTGTGCCGGTCCCTTGGGTCTGCTGGACTGTGTGTGCCTGCTCGCACAAGGTAGCACAGGCAAGGGGCAGAGTCCTGACTCGCTAAGCACATGATTTCCAGTGAGTCACTTAAATGGGGAGTACATTATTATTTGCCAATCGCACTTAAACATTTAAATGTTGAAATGTTATCAGCAAACACCTAAAACTTATTTCCCATTGCAATAAAATACTGTTTTCTTAGTCTTAGGACTCGACAATTAATAATAATTAAAACGTGAGAAGACAGCCTTAATTACAGTTAATCTCTCGGCCTTTCCCACTCATTGTTTGGAATAAACACAAACATTTTCTGAACATCTTAACCAGAATGGTTCATGCTCCATTCTTCTTTTCTAAAAGTTTATCTACTGTGTAAGAAAGAGTGCTTGATTGATGCGCCAACCCCCTCCACAGCCCTCTAGTAAATCTCTCAAAGTCCTTAACCTCATACAGCCTGCTCGATAGAGCATTTGCTGTTGTTTATAGTCTGTTATCCCTGGGATTGGCTTTCCGTGTAATAAAGCACTAAAATTCTCGTGGCGAAGGATCAACTTGGGTGTTCTGCGGTCTGCATGGCGGTTGTTATGCCTAATTCCCACAGCAGAGAGGGGAGTGGGGAGTGGGCGGGGGCGCCATAAAGAGCAAAAGGCAGTGGGCTGCCAGCTGAGTAAGCGCGCCCTGTGAACAGGTTTGGGTAAGAGCAATATTTCTGAGAGGAGGGCAGTGACACTTCAGCGAGGTGGGTCTGCGGGAGCGCTTGCAGGTCTGGATCCAATAATGTATCATTGACTGCGTCTGGAATAGATCGCCGGATAAATTGAGTGAACTCTTACCCTGCTGGGAGCTTTCTGCTGTGTGCTCTGTGCTTATTAGCCTCCTAGCCCTCATTTGACCCTGCTCCCTTTTTAAATTAATGCATCTCCAATTCCCTAATCTAACCTTTTTTAAAAAATCTCATGTTCTTTGTTTCCACCCAATTTGAGGAAATAGTTGAGGAGTTTTTAACTGTTTACCCAGAGGCAAAATTAACAGGTGCATTCAGGGTTCTTGTAAAGCTCATCAGATGTTCTGAAGGCCTGGCTCATTTCCAGTTTTGATAAACAGGCCAGCATTGTAAATTAATTGAAAACTGACAAAGATAAAAAGCAGTATTTGGTGGCCAAGATAAAAGTTTTACTATGCATAGGCAGAAGAGCCTCACTAACACACGTATTTTGACACTTACATCCTCAGTAATGAGTTTGTAATGAACACAATGAGGGTAACAGACACTGAGACTGAAGCAAAAAGAGCCCACTTCTGACACAGTCTGGGAATGTGTTCCCACCCGACTGCGCTTGGCACAAGGAAGAAACTGTTCCAGAGTGTGGCCCTCTATTTGCTGCCAGTGTTTGCCTTTATTTGGAGGTTATTAGCAGAGCGCCCAGGAGCTTGCAGGCAGACCTTCGGAAGAAGAGGCGCAGGGGAACGGGCGTCTCTGAGGGTATCTTCCACCCGGCCACACGTGAGGGGCACTTGCAGAGATACGTGGCATTTTGCATGCAGTGAATGTCTTTGAGTACAAAAGGTCTTTAAGATTTCACTTCCTTCTTCTGAAAAACAAACTTCACGTTTTGCAAAAAACACCCACTTTTCCTGAGCAATTCTAGCTCTGTAAAAAAGTTTTGAAAAGTTCTTTGTTAGGGAGAAGGGATTGCAAAACCATGTCATAGTAGTCCTGATGGTGTTGCTGATTTGTATAACGTGCCACGGAGCCTCCCTCTGCACTGCTGACTCAGGTAGCTCTTCTAGTGCGTCTGTAGAGTATGATGGAGGCTTAGAAAAGTCCAATTCAGGGAAAGCTGTAGAAACAATAACTCTGGGATTCATTTTTGCAGTGACAGAATATTTTACTTTATGTAACGTAAGAGTATTTGCTGTGTATTCATAAGCAGGTTGCAAATAAAGAGCCTTCATGATTGAGCTCTTGCCAGTAAACTTTATTTTTGTTTTGTGTAAACAGCCTGCTCTAGGTCTGGAGAATAAAAGAAATCAGTGTTTAAAAATTAATTAATTAAAAATTAAAGCGAGATCAGTGTGTTTGCTTCTGTCCCGTCATGCTGTTTGAGAAAGATCGTCCTAGAGGCCAAGTCACTAGATCCCTCCTGCCGGTGTGGTTTGTACATTGGCTCATGGACCAAGTAGATGTGATACCATTTGATCCATGTTCTTAACAGCCATTACATCATGTGGTTACCACTAGTTTTATATTATCCAGTTTTCCTCTGAAATGTAACAGTTCATCTCATTTATTTACTAAATATTTATCAACATTTTGGGTCATCAGTTTTCTTATATATGACAGATTGTAAATGAGTGCCTGCTTAACAATCAGTGTGGACCTAAATCACCAAAAGCAAGAACTGTATTTAGAACTGACCTTTACAGGTCTAGGGCAGTTGTTTTCTGTTGATAGGAGTTTTGCCTCCTAGGAGGAATTTGAACATTTAACTAGGGCTTGGGGTGACCGGGAGAGATAGGCGCTACACGCAGGCCTGGGTGCTGTGTCAGGATAGAGGACCTCCCCTGCAGCAAGTTGCCCTGCTCAATGTCAGCAGTTGCGCTGCTCCGGTACTAAGATGCTGCTCATCACCTCTGCCACAGCCGCTCATGGTATCATGCACAGGGGCCCCAGGCTTTTGTCTGCTGCATCTACTGATTTGCCTATTCTTGTCTGTCCCAGACCTCTCCCTAGTTCAGCCCTGTTCAGTCCTACCACATGGACATTCCCATCCCATATCTCAAAGGCCCTTCTTTTTTTTTTTTTTTTT
>NDGN011514391.1:1647-12123 GCA_002564285.1 Tympanoctomys barrerae
AACTTCTGTCATTGCCAGTCTTACAGAAAACCCACTACTATTATGGACTACTGGACTATATTGCAATAGTTTGCTGACTTCAGGCACTTATAGTATTTAAATGACAATGGAATACCCTTCTCTGCCAAAACTAAACAAAAAGGAGGATACAAATTAATGACGATTTTGTATCTGTATGTTGCAAATAGTTAAGATAGATGCACAGCTGCATTCTCTTGCATCATTGAATAGAAACATTTGTTCTAATAGTGTTTGTGGACAGGATATCATGTCTGAATCTTGTACGATGAATAACCACTAAGATAATAAGATGCAATGGATTAATTAGTGAAACTGTGCTAGTAATCAGTTTTGAAACTTTCTCATTGCTATTTGTTTCTCAATAAAATTATTAAGAAAAATAAAAAATAAAATAAAAAAAAAAGATTTGTCTTACATAGTTGGGTGTTCCCATGTTTTGTGCATAGATATTTATATGTTACCTCTTCCTCTTTTATTTTCTCCTAACCATTATCAGTGGCCTTCTTTATTTCATTTGATCATTCTTGGTTTGAAGTAGACACAGTCTATGAAAATGATTTTTATTCCTTTTTGTTTTCAAGCTTGTGATTGAGGTTTTAAGTTCCTGTATATCTCTTTGACTCTGCTTTATGTGGTCCATTTCTTTCCTATATTGCACATTCAAGGCTTCCATCATTTTTCTATACTCCCTTAATTTTTTATCAGTGTCTTCTTTAGAAGCAGTCATTAATTCTTTCATTATAGTTATCCTTTTTTTTTTACTTCAGAGATTATTTCTGATCTGATTTACTCTATATGTTTCTGCATTTGATTCTTTACTCCAGATGCTACTAATGTAGATATTATTTTTTTTTATTTCAGAAGGTATACCTAATCTTGTTGCCTCTATACTTTTCTGCAGTTTTGTTTGTCTGTTTTTTACTTCAGACTCTTAATTCAGACATTTAAGCTGTTTTATTACAAATTTCTTCTGTACTTGTGTCTCCTGCATTTGTTCTTTGTGGACTTGGGGCCTGAGATTGCATTTTCCTCCTTCTCTTTGTCATTTTGTATAGCATTGTCCTCTGACCTTTGGCGCAGAGCTTTTACACAGTTATAACCTTAGCGCCTACCGAAATTCTTACTCAAAAGTGATTATATGGTTAAGGCAAGTATAGTTTTGTATTTACAGAACTACAAGTAGGAACACTAGTAATGGGTAGTGATATTTAGCAGTTGACAAAATTTTGTAACTAATGGGTTTGTATTTTAGACAGCAAAAGCAAGCTATATGTCTCTATAGATAAACAGATTTTAAATTGGAAATTTGTATTTAAGTTAGTTCCCCTAAGTTCTGTCTGATCACCTCTCTTTGATGTACCTGGTGTCTTCCAGTCAATCTAAATCTCCCTGGTTGCCTTTTGCCCCCTCTTTCATTCAAGAGAGAAAGAAGGTGAATGCTCTTATAGATTTGATTCTAGCAAAGTGGCTCAGCTAACCAAGTGTGGCACTTTAGCGCTACACCAAAGGTTGAAATTCTATTAAGTTTGAATTCATTTCCATGTTCTTGACTTGGGTCTGGCTGCTGTGCTCAGCTTCTTCCTCCTGCAACCATTGGAAGTGAACCCACCGTACCCCTCTGGCAAGGTCCTGGATTAGCTGGGTGGTATTCTCCTCTATCCACTCTGCAGGGACTTCAGCTGCAGCATTTCACACAAGTTCTATATGCAAGATCAGGGCTTAGTCCCCAATGGCCCAGTGGCTGTGGTGGAGCTGAATCTCTTCCACTCACACTTTGGGCCTGGCTTGGGTCCGGAGAGATCTGGCGGGTGGCAGTGCAGAAGATCTCCTACACACATGTCTTGGGCTTGGTCTTGGTCTTGTGGTCATTTTGATCCTTCTCTAGAATACTTTTCAATAGTCTGTGTAGTGTTGGCTTTGTGATTGTGAAATTCTTTAGTTGTTCTTTGTCATGGAAGTATTTCACTTCTCCATTAAACTGAAGAGTTTTACAGCGTATGTTAGTCTGGGTTGGTACTCATTTTCTTGCAAGACTTGTAGTACTTTGCTCCATGCTCTTTTTCACTTGTTGGCTTATAAAAAGAAATCTGCCATTATTCTGATGGGTTTTCCTTTAAATGTGATCTGTTTCATTTCTCTACAGGCTTTTAGTATAGTGTTCTTTGACTTAATTTCTGGGATCTTGATTATTATGTCTTGGTGTGCTTTTAATTGGGTTGATATTATTTGGAGTTTTATATCTTTTGGTTACTGAATGTCAGATTGTTTCTCAATATTTGCCCAATTTTCTGCTATTACTTCTACCCATATTCTTTTTATAACATTTGTATTGACTCTTCCTTTTTTCATTGATGACTATTAGTCTTACATTGTTCATCTTTACATTGTCTTGTTGATGTTGAATTATTTTTTTCCTGTATCCTCGTTGTTTTTAAGAGATCTTTTCCTACCCTTTCACTAGGTGCAATGGTGTCTCTAATGTCTGAAAGTCCATTTTCACTTCCATTCAAATGGTTTTCCAGCTTATGATTAAGGTTTTAATTTCCTGTATAGCACTTTGAATTTGCTTCATGCATTGTATTTCTTTCCTATGTTGTTCATTCAAGGATTCCATTATCTTTATATTCTCTATTTTTTTTTACCAGTGTCTTCTTTAGAAGTACTTAGTACTTCCTTCATTACAGTTATTATTTGTTTTTTATTTCAGAAATTATTTTGGATCTGATTTCCTCCATACCTTTATGCAGTTGTTCCTTTACTTCAGACACTATTACTTCAGAGATTTCACGTGCATGATTTCCAATTATTTTCTCCTGCATTTGTCCTGGATGGGCTGGAGGCCTGAGAATGAATTTTGCTACTTCTCTTTGTCATTTTGTATAGCACTGTGTTCTGACCTTTGGTGTAGAGCTTTGGCACAGTTATTACCTTAGCATCAGGTCCAGATCTGCCAAATTCAAACTCATACAGGTGGGTATGGCATGGGTCTGGTTGCTGTCATCTTCTTCTTCCTGCTACAGCCCTTGGAAGTGAACCTGTTGCGGAACTCTGGCAACATGTTCTGCTCCTGGATTAGCTGGGTGGATCTTCCCTCTAGCCTCTCTGCAGGGAGTTCTGCTGTACAGTTCCATACTGAGCCTCTAATGGAGGAAGCTCCACACACACATGCCTGGCCTGTGTGCTCACTGGAATGAGGATCCAGAGAGCCCCATGTGGTCCCACTCACACTCTGGGCCTGTGCCCTGGATGAAGTGAGGATCCCCTAAAAATATTTTTAAATAAATAAGTATTTAAAAATAAATACCAATAAATAAACAACTAAAGAAAAATTCCATTGAAAGTATATGCAGAAGAATGATAAATTTGATGATAGAATCTCAGATATAGGAAACAGAACTGCAGATAGCAATAATGTAAAGCAATATTTTTTAATAACAGGGAATCATGAAAAATAAATCTAACATCTCTAAGATGCTACAATGAAGAACAACATAAGATTGATTTCAGTCAGTGGAATAGCAGGAGATATTGCAAAGGACATAAAACTTGTTCACAGAAGTCATGGCACAAAACTTCCCAAATGGAAAATAAATGTCACATACAGATAAGTGAGGCATACAGAACTCAGATTAGCCATAATCCAAAAAATCTGCACAAAGTGATAGAATAGTTAAGATTCAAGAAAGTCAATGGAGTTGAATATTATAGGCTGTTAGAATACATAAAGAAAAGAAACAACCTGTAAAAGAAAGCTCACCAGGATCAAAGTAGACTTCTCAACACAAACCCTCAAGCCAATTAGAGCTTAGAGTCGAAACAACTTCCAACTCAGATTCATGTAGCTGCAAAACTATACTTTAAAACTAGTAGAGAAAGAAGATATTTCCAAGAAAAAGTACACTTGAGGAAGTTCATGAACACCAAATAAGCACTCCAAAATGTTCTGAAGGACATTTTAGAAAGAATTAACAGATCTTATATCGCCAAAAATCTCAATAGAATGAATCTATCAGGAAGGCACACAACTAGAGGGGAATAAAATGGAGCTGACAACAGGAAAATACCATGACACGCATAAGTCCATACAGATCAGTTATAACCTTCAATGTCAATGGTCTTAATTCCCTAAGTCAAAAGAAATAATTCTCAGGATAGATCAAGGAGCAAAATTCAACAATATACTGCATATATAAAACACATTTAATTCAAAAATAATTTCATAGATGAAAGCCAAAGGATGGAAAACAGTAGTCCATGTGACAGGAATAATAAAAAGCAAGGGTAGGTATTCTATTCGCAGATAAAGTGAATTTCAAGCCAAGCCTGATTAAGAGAGATAAGGAAGTTTACAGTATCTTTGTAAAGAAAGCAACGCAAATATATATATATATATATATATATATATATATATATATATTCTACATCAACCCAGGTATAGAAAACAAATATTAACAAACCTGAAAAATAAAAAAAAATGATTAATGCAATTGTAATAGGAGGACTTCAACATCACACTGTCACAAAGAGATAAACTTGACAAAAGAATAAACAAAATAATTCAGAACTAAACCAAACTTTTGAACAAATGGACTTAGTAGAGTGTACCAATAGTGCACCACAACATCAGAATATACATTCCTCCCAGGTTCACACAGGATTTTCTCCATAGTAGACCACATACTAGCTCATAGAACATGCTTAAGTAAATGCAAAACAAGTGAACTTATCCCATTCATATTATCAGACCATAGTAAAGTGAAATTGGAAATAAATGGTAAAAGAAGCCACAAGAATTTTGTACACTTATGAAAATTAAATAACACTCTCTTGAATGAGTGAGTCATAGATAAAATTAATAAAGAAATTATAGTTTTTACAATTAAATGATAATGCCGATACAACATACCATAAAATATGGCACACGATGAAAGCAGTCATACAAAGGAAATTTATATTCATGAATTTCCACATCAAAAAAATAAGTGAAATCAAATAACCTAATGATGAAGCTGAAGCTTTTGGAAAAATGAGAGTAAATCAAACCAAAGCTTTTATGAGGGAAAGAATGACAATTTGTATCAGAATACAAATTAATTCAATGAGGACTAGAAAACAATATAAAAAGCAATGACTTGAAAGGTTGGTTCTTTGAAAGATTAAATAGAATTGACAAACCTTTATTGAACTTTGTCTAAAAAAGAAAAGAAACAATTTATATCCATGAAATGGGAAATCACAGCAGATCCTATAGAAATCTGGAAAGTCATCAATACCTACTTCTAGAACCTATATTCTAATAAGCTAGAAAACACAGAAAAAATGGACATATTCCTAGATACAGATGAATTACCAAAGAAAAATCAAGATGATATAAAAATTCTAATTGAACCAATATCAATTAATTAAATTGAATATATACTTAAAACTTACCAACAAAGAAAAACCCAGACCCTGATGAACTCACTGCTGTATTATACAAAAAATTAGAGAAAATCTAAAGCTGCTGCCTCTCAAACTCTTTAATGAAACTGAATGGGAAGCAATGCTCTCAAAGTTTTTACTAGAGAACAGTATTAGCTGATACCAAAATCAGGAAGAATCCAACCAAAATAGAGACCTGATAGACAATCTTCCTAAGGAACACAGACCAAAAACCTCAATAAGATACTAGGAAGCAGAATGCAGTAAATCAAGAAGAATATATACCATAAACAAGTGGGATTTATCCCAGGGACACAGGGATGGTTCAATATATACCAATCAATAAATGCAATATGCCATATTAACAAAGGCAAAGACAAAAATCATATGATCATCTCAATAAATGCAGACAAAGTCCAACATTCATTCTTGATAAAACCCTACAGAAAATTGTTAGAGGTGGTCTCTATATCAGTCTAACAAAAGCCATCTAGACAAACCAATAGACAGCATCACACTAAATAGACAAGATAAAAAAGAATAGAAGGAAAAAGATGGAATCAAAGATTTTTTAAGTAATGTGGTAGAGGAGCTGAAGGAAGTAAAGGGAAATGGAAAAAAATGAGAACCAAGATTTATCATTTGGGTACAAATTCTCTATCATGTATATGTAAAATGTACCAATAAAATTTTTAAATGCAAAGAGAGACAGAAATAAATAGCTGTTTTCAAAAAAATTAACGTTGAATACTGATGGATATGTACTGCAGAAAACAAGCTTAAGTACTTCTGTTGGGGTAAGTCATAGTATAGGCAATCTCCACTGTAAATCTAATAAACAGGAACAATTGAGGTCAGTGCATCTTATAGCATATGTAATTACTATTTTAAGGTACAGACAAAATTCATTGGGTAGAATCCTGTAAACAAAAAGATGTATTTTGAAATAATGACCTATTAATATTTGTTCATTATAGAAATGTGTTCATCTCTTGAAGTATTTTGGAATTTCATAAACCTGATAAGAATCTAATGTTAGATGGGTTGGGGAGATAGCTCAGTGGAATAAATGCTTGCCTGGCAAGACCAAGGTCTTGAGTTTAATCCCTGGTACCCCGCCCCCCCAAAAAAGAATCTAATGTTAGACAATATTTGTTTATTATGAGACTTAAGGCAGTGTTTTATTTAAAACAATGCATGACTAAATTTTTATTGTAAAAATAATCATTATGCAAATTTATTCAGTGAGTTTTTCCTCAGAAGTTGTTAGTATCTATATGATTTAAAGTTTAATGATAATATTCCAATAATAATAAAATAGTAAAGTTTAATTTATATTGTTCACCAAGAAAGATTTCTATAAGTTCATTAGTCTTATGAGTTGCACACTTAGTATTGTTTAGGCATCAAGGTAATTCTTATGGCTACAAAGTAAGAATTGTAATTATAATGATTTCAAAAACTGATGCTTCTCACTTTTTCAGTCTTGTTTGAAAAATACATAAAGAAACTTTATTTGTAATAGTCATACATGGAGCCAGCAAGATAGCTCAGTGGACTGAATGCCTGGGTATGCAAGCTCAGGGCCTGGGATTTTCTGCAGGTTTTATCAAGAATGAATGTTGGACTTTGTCAAATGCTTTGTCTGCATCTCTTTAAATGATCATATGGTTTTTGTCTTTATCTTTGTTGATATGGTGTGTTACATTTATTGATTTGTATACATTGAACCATCCCTGTGTCTCTGGGATGAATCCCACTTCTTTATGGTGTAGACTGTTCATGATCTCCAGCACTACATGCTGTGCTGGTCCCATCCCTAGACACACTGAGCTGGCCTTCAAGACCAGGTGTGGTGATGCACATCTGTAATCCGAGTTCTGAAGAGGCTGAAACAGGAGGAGCACTGCAAGTCCAAGCTGCATAGTGAAACCCTGTACCAAACACATAAATTAAAAAATAATAAATAGTAATAGTCATAAATAGTACATCATCACATTTTTTTCTTCAGGAATTAGTACTGTAATACCTAAGTTCACCAACACTTCTGTTTGCATACACTTTGGTCTGCAAACAATGAAATCAGCAGAATTTTGTTTTCCATTACAAACTCCACAAGGTATGACAAACACAACCATGACAACTTTTCCACAGGAAGGCAAATACAGTCAATTTCCCAAGCTCCAAATCAAGTTTGTAAAATGGGGTGCACTACGTTGCTTTGTTACTTCTGCCATAGAATTTTATGTTAACTTATTACATTTATTGGATTTATTTATTTAGCTTTTGAGTCTTGATATGAAGTCCAGTCTAACCTCAAACTTTCTGCAATTCTCTTGCTTCAGTCTCCTAAGTGTCAGCATTACAGGTGTGCACCACCACACTTCATTCAATGTATTTTATTTAAATTTCCACCATAAACTCTAAAAAGTACAGGTATAAATTTAAATTTTACCTAGTGACCCGATGATGCTATGTTGGCTAATAACCAAAAACCAAGACACAATTCTCCTGTATTGAATTATTGCTGTTATTATTATTGACACTCACAAAATGAATTATTCATATGGATGAATATTTTGCATAAAAGATGAAATGACTGGGAATATGTCTTTCCAAGTCTTGACTTCTCATGGCTTGCATGTGTAAAGCAAGCCTTAGCTTCCTGCGAGTTATGTTAAGCTATCCTGAGAGGTTCATTGGCCTTTTCCTCCCAACATAATAATTCCTGCCTTGTGCCGTTCTGTGCTGATAAGTGTGTCTCCTTTGCATAGCCTTGTCTTGTAGCCATGTTGACAGAATTCACTGGATGCTGGAATTTCTTGATGACTGCATTTGTCACCAAATCTTAAAGTCTCACACTTTGAAAATTCATGTGTCAGGCCTCAGGGGATGCCAGAATGAAATACTCCAGATCTGTGGATCACTTTATGGCCACATCATCAAGTCTTGTCACATATTTGTGTGATGGAAGTTTTTTCCTCAGCCTTTAATTCTCTTACTCCACCCATGTGTTTCTTTAACACATTCTCTTCTCTCATGTAAGAAAACAGGCTATAATCTTAGGGAAAAGATTGCTGTCAGTTATTTGGGACAGGATTGTAAATACCACTCTATAGTTTCAAGTGAAAAGAGATGAAATTAAAGCTATTTTCTAACCCCTGTGCCCTCTTTGGCCCAGTTTTAAGCAATACTGTGATGTTGATTTTCAGCAGCTCCCAAAATTCCACATCTGACCCTTGCTCTATGGTCATAAACACAGCAACTCCTTACAGATCATTTTAAAATTCTTCAAGCAAGCCTGTGATTTGGATTGGGGCACCTAACAGCACACATCTCCACCATGCTTGGATCATGCTGTGGTGTGGTTCTGATCTAATAGGTGTTCCTGTCTTGTTCCTTGTTCCTTCAGAACTGGTGTGAGTAAAATAGATTCTGTCTTCTTGAATAGATGCTGGGGTCAGGCTCCTGGTGCCTGGTTTCTTCCAGATGAGGTTATGACAGGAGGTTGGCAAGTCCAGTATGGGAAGATTCAGGATTTGCCTGCTCAAATTTTGCTATAACTGGGATATTCATTTGATGACTCCAATTTCAGGACATTAACAGAACATTATGATTTACAGACCAAATGAATATGAAAATTTCTATCACTATTTTGCCTTGATGGACTGCAGTTGTGAGCTATTAAAGTTGTAATTAAACTCTATCTTCTCAGATTACATGGCTGTTGGGATATGTCAATAAAAGCAATTCTCTTTCCTGGAACAGAGAGAACTAAGCAGTCAAGATCAAAGGAGCTTAAATTCCTGTGCAGTTGAAAGAATGAATCGCTCTATCAGAGGTTGCAAATTTCTGTCATCAAGGACTTCTCTCATTAAGTTAGGACATCTCTAAACAAAACACATCATTTCACATGCATAGAAAACTAAGTTCTGGTATTGTGTTTTCACTCTTTCTAAAGCATATATTTTTTATTTTAATTAAAACTTTAGGAGCTGCTAAGTACTAGGAAATCTATCAGATGTGGTAAAGATAATATTTAAGATATAGATTCTCTAGGGCCTTAAAGGTAGTTACAGTTTAAAATAAGAGGCAGTGAATAAAGTATTGAAAAGTTGAATATCCATAAGTTGATTATTATATCACATAATCACAGAAGGAACAGTATATGGCACCATTAATTAATTGCCAAATAGAAGATACTGGTTGTTATTCCTTTGATTCCACTTTAGACTTAGACAAACAACTAATGTTAAAACGGTGAATTAATCATTGTATTAATCATTGGTTTTTGATATATACTACATGGCCATCAGGGTGACTTCCTGCAGACTGTTAGAATTTAGATAGAAAGAGAAGAAAAGTTTGTTAACAATGTTTTTCGATTTGAGCTTTGCTTTCCAAAATTCAAATACGCTAATAAAGGATCAAGATATAAGCATCAAACCATCACTTTTTCATACTCCTTCACTAAGGGAAGTTATGAAACTTTTATTGAACAAAGTGCAATTTAAGGTCATATTTATGTGACATCAAAGCATTGTGTGAAAAATACAAATGGTTATTTGAATATTCTTGCTTCACATGCCAAACAACTAAAACTGGAGGATTTCCAAACATGAGATATAGATGTAGATATAGATAATTACTAATGGAAAATTCATCAGGATAACTAATGTTTCAAGTATGAATCTATATTTCTGTACATTTGATGGTGAATCCAATATTACAATCAGGGAGAAACTTCTGCAAAACCAGTGAGATTTATATACTATATGTATGGAAAGTGGAAAGCCACTGGTAAAGACAGATAAGACAGCTGACAGTATTACGAGCAAACTCATTAATAAATTATAGAATGTTAGGATATATATATATATAATTAATAAATTATAGAATGTTAGGATATATATATCCTATATATATATCCTATATATAATATATCCTATATATATCCTATATATATAATATATATCTTATATTTTATATATATATATATATCTTATATTTTATATATATATATATATATATATA
>NDGN011514396.1:1036-14025 GCA_002564285.1 Tympanoctomys barrerae
AAAAAAAAAAAAAAAAAAAAAAAAATGGGGATCTGAGTACACAGACAAAATCCATGGAAGAATTAAGAAGCTAGTTGTTGGCCAAGGGATAATTTTACCCAAGGTATTTTGACTCCAAAACCTGTGCTCTGAACCAACAGATACTTAAGCCAAGGTATATGTTTTGATTAATCAAGACTAGGTCAAATTTCTTTGTCACTTATGATACAAGGAGTATGCATCCATAATTTAGGGGGTGCATTTACAATGTTGCAATTTTGTGTTTAAAAATGTATCATTTTTAGGGGGCCGGGGAGATGGCTCAATAGAATAAGTGCTTCCCTAGCAAGCGCAAGGGTCTGAGTTCAATCCCCAGTTCTGCTAAATAAATAAATAAATAAGTATCATTTTATATAGATTTATTTGTTTCTTTAATATTTCTGTTGCATAATACTCATTCGGTCATTTAAATGATCTTTTAAAATCATTTTTATACTATATGAATACATATTTGTCACATATATTCATTACATTCATCATAGGAAATTACATCTTATTTCTGTATATAACTTCTTTTTTTCTCTTTTTCTCTGTATTTTAGGGAAGGGTCTACAGGGTTTTCAGGGTCTCACTACTAGATCGGACTCATACTGATCTGTCTGTTTACAGCCTCCAAAGAGCTAGGATTACAGGCCTGCGCCACCATGCCCAGTCTCAACTGCTATCTCAGCATGCCCCTGGGGGAGGGGCCGGCACAGCATGCCAGGGATTGAACCCCTGGCCTCTGAGCCTGCTTCCAGGTGCTTTAATCTTTACATGACATATTTTAATTAATTTTTTTTTCTATTCCTCTCCCTACCCTTCAGTTCCTTCTCTCTTCCCCATTTACAAAAATTTCACATCCATTTCCTTTCTGCGCTCTTTTGTTTCCCTTTCCCTTTCTTCCTTCACCCTTCTCCTCCCTGTTCCTCTTCTGATTTAAATATTTGCTTCCTCCTTCATGATATGTATCATCATATATGCTTTTGTTTTCTCACACCAGAGAAATGGTGTGGTGTTTAATCAGATGTGATTTATTTCACTAAAAAGTATGGTCTCAAGATGTATCTATTGACCTAAAAATGTCTGAAGCTTATGCTAGAGTACTACTCTATTTTATCTAAAAGCCACATTTTCTTTTTCCATTTATCTGGTGGTAAAAATCTGGGCTGTTTCCAATATTCAGGTATTACAAATTGTGCTGCTGTAACATGGGCATGCATATCATTGTGGTATGATACTTTTAATTCTCTCAGGAAGATACTAAGAAGGGGTGTAGGTAGGTCAAATGGAACTTTTAGTTTTAGTTTTTAAATAAATTTCCATATTGATTTCCATATCATTTGTACCATGCTACACACCTGTCAACAGTGGAAAAAGGTTTCTTTTCCCCTACAGCCTCACCAGCGTTTGTTACTGGTTGATTTCTTAATGATAGCCATTTTTTCTCAAAATTGAATCTCAGTGTTGTTTTAATTTCATTTCTAAAATGACCAATAATGTCAAACATTTGTCATACATTTACTTGATGTTTGTCCCTCTTAACTTAAAAGGTGTCTTTTCATTTCACATCCCCACTTTTGGACTGGGCCTTTGTATATGGAAGGTATGACTTTTTTGAATGCTTTATATTATCTAGATAGTAGTCCTTTGTCTGAGCAATATCATCATCACTTGCTGATGACATGATAATCTAGACAGAAGACCCAAAAACTACACCAGGTCTACTATAAGTAATAACCAAATTTGACAGCATAGCAGGACACAAAGTCGATACTAAAAAATCAAGAGTGTGCCTATACTCAACAAACTCACTGAGAGAGAAATCAGGGAAACTATATCTTTAACAACAACAACAAGAAAAATGAAATACTTAGGAATAAGTCTAACAAAGGAAGTTAAAGACCTACACACTGACAACTACAGTACTCTAAAAAAGAAGATCAAAGGGTATATCATAAAATAGAAAGATATTCCTATTCTTGTATAGACAAAAACAGTAGAATCAAAATGTCTATAATTTCAAAACTGCTATACAGATTTAAAATAATTTCAATCAAAATGCAAATGGTTTAACTCATAGAACTAGCAAAACAACCCTAAAATTTATATGCAATAAGAGGAGACCTAGAGCAACAAAAACAATTCTGGGCAATGCTGACAATGCAGAAGGGAATCACAGTCCCTGGCTTTAAATTGTAATACAAAGCTACTATCATAAAAACAGCATGGTGCTGACAAAAATCAGATTTGAGTATATTGGGACAGATTAGAAGACAAGAAACAACTTGAGGGACTCTCAGGTACCAAACATGTTCATTGGAAGAAAGAAATCCTCTTTCATAAATGGTTCTGGAAAAACCGGCTCTCCACATGCCAAAGATTAAACCTAGACTCACACCCCTTGTCATGTACCTAATTCAAATTGAAATATATCAAAGAGCTAAATATTAAAACAGAAACAATCTTCAGAGGATAACATAGGTAAACTTTTTCAAAAATTGCTATTTGTGAAAAAATACAAGCAGAATTCATAAATATATATTTTATTTAAAGTAGGAAACTCTTGAAGATAAAGGTGTAGGCAAAGATTTTATGAACTTAAACCAGTCACACAGGAAATATCACAAAGAGTTAACAACCTGAATTTCATTGTATTAAAAAGCTTTTTCACAGCAAATGAAACAACCAACAGAGTGGGACAAGGTTTCTTTCCCAGCTGTTCCTTTCTAAATAGTTTTTGTGGTGTGGTATGAAGCCAGGATTGTGCATTTCTGCTTTATTTTCTGTGTATCTCTAGAGCCTGGAAAGGTACCAGGAAAGCACATTTAAAACAGCATTATTATTTTCCTCTTAGGATTCCTGATTTAAAAATCCTAATCTCCAAATTGACAAGTTTCCTCTTTATTAATAGTAATGTTCATTCACCACACCCACACATACATGGGTACACTCATATACAAAAACACACATGCACACAATGAACTTTTTGGCACCATCACAACAAACAGCAAGAAAAGCAAATGACATATTGGTGCATAGTTTCGAGAAGTTCTAAGTTTTTAAAGTGCAATGATAATAGAATTTGTTCATTGAGCTTTTCTCTTCATTGTTGTTTCTCAAAAGACAATTAAATCACCAGTAGTTTTTTGTTTTTTTTTTCAGGCAGGTGGTTTAGGCTTACTTTCTCTGGCTTTCTCTTATGTTTGAATATTTTCTTTGTTTTATAGTTATTATTTTGTTTATAGATATTTTTGGTCTTTTTATTCTTCTCCTATTAGCTACCTAAATCTTTCAGAGAGTACATAGGATATGAAAATATCTGCAGTACCCCAAGTGATATGTTTTTAATATTTCTTTGACATATACAGTATATGGAATTGGGAATGAAATATATTTATTGTTTGAGTTATTTTATGCCTTTCAAAGAAAAAGCCAATGCATTTGTTGCAAGCCACAGTGAAGATTAATGGCATGTACCGTGCATAGACTTAGAATCATCTCAGGGCAAGTCCTTTTTTTTCTGTCTTAATTTTTGCTCTTCTACCCACAAAAAATTGATCCTTATTCTCAACCATTCAAGGTTATGTCTGTTAACCTTGGGTTCCACATTGTTTTGCTTGAGTTCAGGGTAGAGAACAGCTACAGAATTAGTAGTGGCACAACTAAAGCACACGCTCACGATTGCCATCTGGGAGTGTGTTTTTGACAACAGCAGTTATCCTGTGTGTGTGTGCCAAGCACAGTCCAGCCTTCTGCACATTAAACAACAACCAATGATCAGAGCTTCGTGCTTCACTGACGCCACACTCGTTACAGAGGTTTCTCAAAGGGTAAGAGCTTTGCTGCTTTCTTTAGTAATAAATGTTTATGGATTGTCAGCCCATTTTAAATGGGATAACCAAATGCATTCTAATGCAAAACTACTGGCTATATATCTAGCTGTTTGACAGAATGCAATTACAAGACCAATTCTCTTTCTGTGCCCTTCTGCTATGATGCCTTGGATTATACAGGATGGATGTGGAGGTGGGTTTTTACCTTTGCGTAGTTATTTGACATGCACCCTTGTATAGCAGAAGATCAAATTTTTGGTTGTATTGATTTTTCTCAATTTTTCTATTTTAATTTTATTGATTTTTATTTTACTATTAATTACTTCTCTACTTTTTTCTTGATTTGGTGTAGTTTGCACTTTCTTTTCCTGGGTTTTAAAGATGAATATTTATTTACTTGAAAACTATCTTCATTTCTCAAATGCCCATTTTAAGTTTCATTCCCAGTACTAGACTTGTTCTGTCCTATACATTTTCTATTCAATTCAATTTTATTATGGTGAAAGAACACACATGAGTAACTGAATTGATTTAATTTTATTGAGACCCTTTTTAAAGCCTGAAAAAGATACTCTATTTTGAAAAATGTTCCAAGTGCTCTTGCAAATAATAACTTTGCTGTTAGAGAGTTTGTGTCGTCAAGCAAGCTAGCTGGTAGTACTGAGCAGGTCTTTCATGTCCTCTCTGATTCTCTCTGTTTCAGTCTGTTTGTACTGCTGTAGCCAGATACCACAGATTGGGTGCTCATCAACAAAATAAATTTCTTTTCCCGCTTTTGGATAATGAGAAGTCCAATATCAGGATGTTAGCATGTTTGGGTTCTATCAAGGTCCCCTGCTTCCTGCAATGCCCTCACACCTAGGATGGGGACAGCTAGCTCTCTGCAAACTCTTTTGCAAGGGCGCAAGACCCATTCATGGAAGCAGAGTCCTCATGACAAAATCATGGCCAAAAAACCTCACCCTTTCATGGTTGTACCAGCATTGTAGCATTTGAATTCTGGGCAAGAATGAACAATACCTAGCACTATGTTGACTTATTTGAATTTTTAGAGGAATATTGAAATACCTAACTTTAATTTCAAAATTTCACTTTTTTAAAAATTCTTTTTGTTTTCATATACAACTTTGGGCATTCTTTTGTTACTTGTGTCTATAATCTTGAAACCTTGATCATTTTGCTACTATAAAATCTTCTCATCCATAATTATATTTTTAAAGTTTATTTTTTTCTTATATTAATATAGATCCTTAGCTTTATTAATGTCATAATTTCCTGACTAGCTTTTTGCCTTACTTTCAATGTGTACGGCTTTTAATCTGAAGTATGGTCTTTATATGTAGCATATAGTTAGATTTGTTCTTTTAAAAAATTAACTGGTCTGAGAATTACTTACTCTTTTTTATTTATGCATAATAAAATTTTTTCCCTAGAGTAAAAAAAATATTTGATCAACAAACTAACATGTACATTTTAATGATTAATAATATAACCTAGGTTAAAACAAAAAGAAAAGAAAAAATAATATGTTTTGGACAGATGTGTTTTTAAGAGGGTCAGTTTCCTGAAATGAAAAGAATTGCCCCACACAAGGATTTAATTTAGTGTTGATGTCTGTGACACTGTAATAAAAATACTTTGACTATTTCAAAACATAGGCAACAGCATATTAAAACATGACTTTTTCTTAAAAGATCTGAGTTTTATTTCATCATAAGAAGAGACATCAAGACCCAGAAACTTGAAATATTCATGACATACTAAAGTAGCAATCTCCTACATTCTATGTTACTTGCCTACGTTTTTAAATTTTAGATATAAAATTTCTTTGAGAATGCTAGTGACAAGGAAATCATCTAACCGGTTGTTACACCAGTCTGCCTTCATGAGGAAAAGACTGGAGCAGATGCTACTGGAACACCTTCTACTGTGTGCTGAATATAGGCCCAGGACTGCCCTTTGCTTGTGATATCTGTCCTTCGTGCAGCCTGAAGTCTGTTTGTTGCCCATGAGAGGCCAAGGGCAGGCAATAGCAACCTTGTTGGATGAGCCTTCACTACTCCATGTCATACCTTAAGGGCAGAGAGAACTTCCCTAGTCTGAATCAAAAGTCTATGTCTCATGTGTGACTTCCAAAGGAAATGAACAAAATTTAACATTAGGTGCAAAATTGCCATGGCTAACAATATCACAAGTGTTGCTCATGCAAATACATGATCCTGTCACAAAGCATCAATCAAAGCTTCTGTGATTTCCTGTTACAAATCTGTGAGAGTTGGTATGGATGGCAATCTTCCAGGGACAATCAGAAAAGGTAGGTACAAATGAGCAGCAGAAACTTTGTGATACACAAGAGCAGGAACTAGTGCCAATAGACAGAAGGTCCAAAGTGGTGAACTTTGGATCTATAGACAAAAAGTCATCTCCAACACTGTGAGAAACCCACTAGCGTAAAGGGTTTTTCAAGGGTTATTGAGTTGAGTGTTCAAACAAGAGTTGTGTCAGCAGTTGACAGACCTGCTGTAGTAGAGCACTGCTCAATAGAAATATCATGTGGGTTGCAATTATAATTTTATATTGTCTAGCAGCCACATTAAAAATGAAAAGGAGTGGGAAAAATAATTTTATTAGTGTCTTGCATTTAACTCAATATACCAAAAATATTTTTACTTCCATACATACTCAGTGTAGGAAGTTGATGACATAGCTTGCCTTCCTTGTTTTTTTTTGGACTAAGTCTTCAAAACTCAGTGTGTATTTTATGGCTATAGTAAGTCTCAATCTGGACTTACTGCATTCCATCTACCCTATGCCTATGGCTGGCGGCTGCCTCACTGGGCAGTGGAGCTGAGGATTCCACAAGTCTTACTTTAAATAATAAACTAGTACTTTGGATTTGTATGGAAATAACCTATTCTTCCATGTGAATAAAAATTTGTTTTCTCTGCTTAGCACATGTGAGTCTCTGATCTCACAATTTAAAGATTTCAATATACATAAAATTGTCAAATAGAAAAAATTTATAAATTGGATTTTTATTCTCTAATATCTTTTCATTTTTGAAAGTGACTTATTAATTTAATAAAAACATAAAGGCTATCAAAATGAAGCCACAGTTACTGCTCTTTCCAAAGAGCCCACAGTGAAAATGCACTGAACTCTATTTCCTGTCACACAGCTCAAGAGCAGATGCTATTTTATATGCGCTCACCTCAAACTGATGCACATGCTGGGAAGCACAGGTGTCCCATAGAAATGGAGAGTCTCATTCTGGAGGCCTGTGTAGAGCCAAGCAAGTCTGACAAGTCAGATCCCTCATCATGCAGCAGCCAGGAGCATAGGCAGCCAGAATGTGTGGGTGGTTCTCAACCAGGTTCCCAATGAGGCCCCCAGAAAACCTGAGAAACTGCCTATGCCTGTGCTTCACCCAGGTGCTGTCATTCCAGACATCTGGAGTGAGGCAGGGCTTGCAAAAGTCTACAAATGTCCAAGCAAATGAGATGTGCAGACAAGTTGGGCAACGTTTCCTACAGAAACAATCTCAGATCTTGGAGGTACAGAGGTAGGGAGCGGTGACTTCCAAGCCATTGTCTATTCCTCAAAACATGGAAATAAAGACAAGGAAAGAACACTGAGAAAACTTGTGGTCCTACCCTCTGAAGTCAATGATGCCTTTTACATAGTATGTCATTCAGATCATATCCATATGTGTTGGGAGCCATGGAAACTAGAGAATGGATCAGATGTGTGTGAACGGGACTAGGCCTCAGTGTCTGAAGCAGACCAGCTACCTCAGTCCTGAGATAAGCATCCTGACTGGTTAACATCAGCTATTAGTCACTAGGCAACCTTGTGTCATGTGCTACTAACTTTGGAAAGGTATACATAAATGTCCATATTGTTGCTCGGGGGTCATCTTGCCAACCAAGCAGAGAAGTCACCGCCTAACCAGCTCTTGTCTTCTTGTCTGTCTTTTCCTCATTCTTGCCACCATTTCTCCCTGGGTACAATGGATCACTCTGAGACCAACGGATTCCTATATTGTGTGTTTAAACAGTTTTATTTCTGCCAAAGTAAGATCATATATATGGTTTTTTAATGTATCATAATGTATATAAGCAATCTATCCATGTGAGAACACTTGAATTGTTTGAGTTGCTGTTTATTTAAATTATTTCAAGCTTAATTTCCGTGTCATATTTGTAGTTTAAAAATTGTCTTTGGAGCCTGAAGCAGGAGGATCACAGGTTTGAACTTAATTTACTCAATTTAGTGGTATGGCAAGACCATATCTAAGAACAACAACAAAAATTTAAAAGGGCTAGCATATAGCTCAGTGTAATAGCCCTGCATTCAATGTCCAATGCAGCCAAATAATTCTTTATCTTATTCAATCTTTATTTACACTTATTTTTGTATGATTTTAACCATCAATGTTTTGTTTCTAAGGTTGCATGTCCTGCTCATTCCTTCTGCCTGCATCTCTATTGAGACAGGTCTTAAAACCCAAAGATTGCTACAATGCTTTTTTTCAGGTATTTTTCATAGGAACCAAATTTATTGGTACATCTTAGATATATATGATAATCACATTCATCATGGGGAATTTGCACCTATAAGTGCACGTAATATATCTTGCTTTTTTCCTCCACTTACCCTCCCTTCCTCTTTCCCTTCTCATTTACAAATGCTTTGTTTCCATTTTATTCTTTTTTCCCTCCTATTCTTTTTTCTCCTATTCTCTTTCTCATCCTTTCATTCTTTTCTCTCTTCCCTGTTCTTTATATTGGAACTAAAAATGTTCTTACCATTTTCTAGTATTTACTATACATTTTGGTGCTTTAAAATTTGTGTAAAAGAGGCTGGGGAGGTAGCTCAGTAGTCCAAGCGCCTGCTGGGCAAGTGCAAGGACCTGGGTTTGAACCTGGTACCACATGCTGTTCCAGTGGCACACTCTTGTAATCCCAGGGTTCGGGAGACTGAGACAGGAGCCTCTATGAGTCTGAACTGTGTAGCAAGATCCTAAATGAAATAATAAAATAAACAAAAAAATTAAAAAAAATAAAAAGAATAAACATATCAAAGTTTTCTTTTGTTGTATGTTAACAAAATATCCTCAATAAGTAGAAGCATGTTAAGATACATCAGAACTGAGCATGAGGTTTCCTCTTATTGCAGCACCTAAGACAAGATACTAATTTTCTTTCCACCCTACTTTCCTTATATAGATTACAATAGGTTATAATAGGTACATATACACAGATAGATATTATCTCACGCACATATATGAGAAAGTAAAACTGTTTTCACATTGGTGTGAAAGTTATGTATAATAGTACTTCAGAGGAAGATGTCAGGCACATAGAATACATTCAGTAAGTGATAGATATTATTGTCTTTTTTAAAAACAGTACCAGGGATGGAACATGGGACCTTGTACTTACCAGGCAGGCTCTTATGCCTCTGAGCTATCTCTCTGGCGATAACCATTATTTTTATTGTTATAATCACCAGTTTTAAAGGCTTTCAGAGTCACTCCTTACAACAGAGATCCTTGTTTGTTTACACTATTTTAGCTCATTAATTAAGAGCTGTTGTGTATTCTGAAGCTTTAATTCATGTTTCATTGTCCGCCAAACTGCCTGATTATCTCTGCTGCTTAGTAATAATTATTCATTGCAAATATTTTATTGAATTTTACATATATCAATTTAAAATGACAGCTATTTATGCTAACCAATTTCTTGTTAGAAATTTTACTTTTTAGTCAAATATGAATGGCCAGTACTGTTCTAATTGCTTTAAGCCATTATAAAATGACAATTGATTTTGATCTATTAGAGTGCCAGTGCTGACATGTTGAAAAGGCATACCAGATTACGGTTCCTGAGGGTGTATATGTATGCTTTGTGATATGTCTAGAATGTCTTATTTCTAATTATTAAAACTATTTAAAAATAATCACATGCCTTCCATCTTTCTTTTTTTAATGAAAAGAAAATTGAAAGTGGAACAAAATTATTGAATTCCCTCATCTCATTAAGTACCAGTATCATCTACCTTAATTTTTAAATGGAATATCTAGGCTCTGTTTCTATTTCTTTCTTCACTTCCCCATCACCTCTACTCTCCATGCAAGAATTAAAAGGTATGTTTTAAAACTGCGTGAATATTGATACAAAAAAGGTATTATAGTGGAAGACAGCTCAGCTGCACAGTGTCTGCCTGGCAAGCATGAGATCCCATGTTCAATTACTAGTACCAAAATAAGGAAGTATTACAGTAGAAAACAAATTCCCACTAATCCCACAAAATACTCCATTCACCTTGGATATGTTTACATCTTCACTCTTGCCACTGGCCGAGCAGTTCTGGGAGTCCTCTTTCATGAGTGTTTTCAGGAGCACTGCTGTGGTTGGCTTGAAATCTACATTTCGCAGCAGTTTTGCCTTTGAGAGAGTCCAAAGTCTGTGCTCCCAGATCTCTCAAATAAGATAGATGAGCACACAATGCAATTTTTTTTTTATGTTGGATGGCATTCAACAAACTTCACTATTTTTTTTTCTTCTTTTCATCCTACCTCAAAACCACTTAAGAAAGAGGACTAGAACTGATTTGGAAAGAGGCAAGAAAGATGGGATAAATATGTCCAAAGTAAGAGGAAATATTTCAAGGAGAATTAAGGCAGAAGTGTTGTTTTCTATAACAACAACTTAAATTGAAATATTGGGCATATATTTTGATTTCCTTATGTATTGCCTAGTGCTGTCTGCTTGTTCTGCTACTACGTGAGTCCATCTTCTCTCTTGGGGTCAATAGTGCTACCTTACTATCTAGTTTATTTTTTTGTACTCTTTTCACTTAATTCTATTATTTGAGACGCTCCAGAGTCACTTTTGTAAATATAGATTTCACTCTTCCATTTGAAAAATAGTAGCATCATCCCACTATCTTAGAATCAAACCCAAGTTCTATGCTATATTTTCTTTAACCCTAATGCTGCTCCTCTGGTTTCACCTTCAATTATTTCCCCTTAATTGCCAAGCTATAGCTAAGTGGATATTTGTTTCTTCTAGAATATTATTATTAATTGCACTNGCTCGTATTCATGTCTCCAGTCAAATGAGGAAGTTATTTGACAAAATTTTCCTCTCCTTTACTTGTGTTGCCAAACTGTCATGTTTGTTTGTCATCTGATATTTGGTGTAAGGACTTTTTGTGACTACTTGACATAAAGTATACAGTTTAGAAAAACTAATTTTGTGTCTTTAGTATTTTATAGACTATGGAAAATAAGTACAAATAGCCACGTCTATGGTTATTCATATTTAATAATTCTATGTTTCTAGAATAGAAAGAGATAATTCTAAGGCTTTAGAATATAAAGAAACCTCTGAGAATTTCCAGAGACTATGTTTTTAGTGAAGATTTCTGACAATTTTAATAAAATAAACACCATTGTTTAGTTTTGAATTATGTACAGATAAAATTAAATCCCTGTTTTCAAAAATTTGTATGTGGATTTTTTTTTTTATTATGTTTGGTTCTTACAGAGTCTCACTATGCAGCAGTAATCCTCCTCTTTTCAGCCTCCCCAGCACTGGGATTACAGGCATGTGACACTAGGCCAGGACTCTGTGGCTGGCTCAGTGTACCCTGGGGGTGAGAGTGGAAAAGCATGTGGTGCTGGGGATCAAATCATGGTCCCTGTGCTTGCCTAAGCTAGCCTAAGCCGGCGCTTTAGTCTATTGAGCTATCTCATCGGCTCTGTATGAGGATTCTTACAAATTCTTTTGGAAAATTTTGACTCTCATTTTTCTTTCTCAACTGCTAGCTGCATTGTAGATTTTTCTGGTACAAAATAGAAAAGGATACTTTGTTTCCAGAAACAAGTAGTTAGTTTAAAAACATTATTTTCCCCTAAAAACTGCAGAGTGAGGGTGGGGTCCCAAGTCACACCTGTGCTCATTTGCACTCTCAACCCTCAGTCTGCTCCCTCCAGGCTCCCAGGTGTGCTTCGGCCTCATCCCCTTGCTTTTGGCTGCCAAATCTCTGCAATGTTTTTAGAACTACTGTTTGGTATCTATTCCCATTGATGTTTTGCAAACTTTCAGTATTTCCAAATGTTTCCTTGAGAAAATTGTATGGGAATATAAGTTTCTAATTTCTAAAATATTTTACAGTTGCCTTGTGCAGTAATTTCAAAGTTAACAAAAACTTAGAAAACTAGAACATAAGAGTGCTATATGTCTTTTACCTAGATTCCTCAAATATCTTACACAACCATAGTACCAAAAATCAAAAACAAAAACAAAAGCAAAACAATCCAGAAAACCCTGGTAGCACAGTTTTCTAGTCTGTAGACCTTCACAAATATTAAAATTGTTTCTTGGCTGCCTGTGTTTTGCTCTAGGCTTATGTGTTTCATTTAGTTGTTCCACACCTTGCATTTCCTTTAGTCTGAAAGGCTTCCTCCCTTCCTCTTTCTTTGTTTTCAATAAATTTCTATTTTCAATAATAGTATTTCTGAAAAACTTTCATGTTAGGCCACACAATGGATCTCCAAGGCCTAGATAGAGTACAGCATTATCCAAATGTGCCCATCAGCTGGGAATTCTGATTGTCTGCCACTTTTCTTTCCACCTTCAATATGTTTGCAGGTTGACTCTTTGTTCACACCTAAATGAATTCCTTACCTTTCCTCTAAACTATGACTTTTATTTCATTGCTTATGCTGTTCGTTCTGTGCGGAGCTCTTTTCCTTCTCTGTCAGCTGGGACAGAGCTCTAGACAGAAGTGAGGCAGCAGCTTCTATTACATACTACTACCCCTGTGGTGCTGGTGACACCGAGAAATAAACTTTAGGACTGTTCTTTTCTGCCCTGAGTTACTCCATTTTGATGGTCTGCATCATCACCTGTAGCAGACAGAAAGGTCCTGTGTGTAGGTAGGACCATGGCAAGCTCAACTTTTAAAAGCTATTCTCCAACTTCTCACTTGGGAGCTTTGTGAAAAGTAGGGGGTGACTGAGTTTGCACTTACAAATGAATGAAACCACCTGTGTTCATTTAGAAAGAAGATAAAATGTGATATAACATTTTTCTTCACAGAATTTATACAATTTTGTCTTTTCAA
>NDGN011514397.1:268-16378 GCA_002564285.1 Tympanoctomys barrerae
TGCCTCTAGCCTCTTTGCAGGGAGTTCTGCTGAAGGGTTCCTCACTGGGCCTGTACTCTGGGTTGAATGAAGATCTGCGGGGCCCAGGGTGGTCTCACTCACATGCCTGGCCTGTGCTCTGGGTCTATTCAGGATCTGGAGGGCCCCGGGTCCTCTCACTCACTCGCCAGGCCTGTGCTCTGGGTCAGAGCATTTTTTAAAAATATATATATAAATAGGAATATATGCTAGAGTAATGGTGAGGACTACAGTATAAAAGGAACTCATAACAGTCATCTATGATCATTGTCAAGTATTATGCACTATACATAACTTATTGCTAAACTTTCATATGGCTGGCAGTGCCATATTTTTATTTATAATGGCATCATCTCAAACTTATAAGTAATGTATTTTGCTATGACACTGTGATGGCTGTAATGTTACAGGTTGGTAGAAATTTTTCCGCTCTATTATAATCTTTTTAAGTACTGCAGAATGAGCAATGTCCCCAACCCTGTATGTATATATTTGTTTGTTGGTTTATATTTTGAGACAGGGTCTTTCTCAACTGCCCAGGCTAGGCTAGAGCTTGCAATCCTCCTGTCTCTGCCTCTCAAAGTGCTGTGATTACAGCAGTGTGCTGCTACACCTGGCTACACTATTTATTTATTTATTTATTTATTTATTTATTTATTTATTTATTTTTTGCGGAACTGGGGATTGAACTCAGACCCTTGCACTTGCTAGGGAAGTGCTTATTCTACTGAGCCATCTCCCCAGCCTCTACACTATTTTATAGGACCTCTGCAGCATATGCAGTACATGACTGAGAAAGCATCACACGATGTGAGGTATATTCTTCCCATAGGGGAAATAGTTGGGTTTCTGTCTCTGTTGATTGGAAAAGTCTCCTTGACTTTTGTCCTGACTCTCTCCTTGTTCTTGTGTAGAGATGTAGAAATGTGCTGTACTAGAAACCAGGTCATGTGCTGCCCACTCACTTGATCCTGATTTCAGGTATGTTCTGAAAATGGGGCTGCTGAATATGATGAAGGAGAGGGGGTGATTTCTGCAGGAAATCTTGGTAAATTTTCTTCATTAATAAAAAGGACAGGACCAAACAGGAGAGCCCATAGCTGTTTCTCACACTGAGTTGGGAGCAAGGGAAATTTGGACAACCTGTCAATCTTCGTTAGAGCAGACTCTTCAAATTCTAGGGACAAATGCCTGGCATCTGCAGGTGGAAACTACATGATGAGCTGGACTGCCTAGCACGTACTTCAGAGGGATGAGTGGGGGGGTCTTTGTGAACTCACTGAAGGACTGTCATAGGGCTCCTCATGGCTGATCCCTCTATGGTCCCTGCCCAGACTTGCCCAGCCTGGACAGATGTTTGGGTACTCCTCTGAAAGGCTGGCAGTCTCATTCATTGTTTAAGACTGAAGTGGCCCCAGTTCTCCTGCTATATGGTCCTGGTTCCACTCACTACCCTTTCTGAAGAGTCTCTTCCCCCTCTTTGGCCAGAGCGAGGCAGTTTTAGCCCTCAAAGGGCTGCTGCATCTAGGGAGAAACTTCAGTCTGCAGCCAACCATGACAGTCACCCTGGATGGCAAATCGGCACCATCAGCAATGAGTCACGCCTGGTAGATTCATGTCAATGCTGGGAGTGCAGCGCTGAAGAAGCCAGCTTTGGGCTTGCTATAGCAGAGGCTCTGTCTGACAGAGGCTGTGTTGAAAATACATTTTCTGAGAGTAGTGTTTATGGTTGAGGCAAACAGAGGCTGAGGGATGCTTGCACATCACTGCAAGAGACTTTTGAAGGGGCTTCTGAGTTAGTTGAGAAATGATCTGTACACAGAGATAGAGCAGAAATGGACACTTTAGTATGGCCAGGATGTGCACAGCCATATGTGCTAAAGAGCCCAGTGTTCAGGGAGTGGTGGCAGCTCTCTCCTGCCTTGCTCCTGACATTTGCAGGCCTGGGGCATGTGTTCAGATGGAGGCCTGCATAAATATTTAGAAGTTATAAATCAGGATAAAAGCTCTTAATTAAATGTTTTATTTTTCTCCTAAACTATCCACTGGCTCAGGTTATCAGAGCTCAGGAGAGAAAGCAGCCACTCCGGAGATGAATCAGTCTAGTTCTAGCAACACCCACCAGGCCTGTGAAGTGACTAACCCTTTTGAAGTGGAAATGTCATTTCCTCAGGCTTCTTATAGAAGGGCCCGGATGTGTATAAGGTAATTGGTGATCTAGACATTCAGGCGATGATGTTAGACAGCAGGCGGCCCTGAAAGACCCTGAAGATCCTTGTGAGGTTGGACTACCCCTCCAATTTGAATTCTCTGGTCCAAGTCATAAGTGTCCTCACATCTGACCCTTTTGAGTGTTTGAAAGGTCCAGATTTTAGTTATTTATAAGGAAAAACAACACACACACACACACACACACACACACACACACATTTGTGTTTTCATTCCTTCCTGGTTGGCTAGAGAAAAGCAAAAGTAGGAAGTCCAAGCACTGGACAGATAACTTTGGGACCTTCTGTTTCCACCATGAATATGCTCTGATCTTAACCACAGCAGCTTTGCTCTTGGGGAGCTGCACTACGTGATTGGGTACCAGTCCACTTTGTCCCTCTCAGCAGGCCTGGAGCTCAGCTGGTTGGGGGGAACTGTTTTCTGCACTACCAGCTATGCTGCCTGGGACATATGATTTAGCTTCTCTGTGCTATGGTTTTCTCACTGGGCTTATCCTCTGCCATAGTTTTTCTCTGAAATATTGACAGCAATTCCTTTCCTTTCTGTCTGTATCTGCCACTGTTACCTTTCTGCTTCCTAGAATCTGGGCTAGGCTTGGACTATTTTGATGCCAGCCTAGTCAAATATGGGAGATGACTCTGGCCCTACTTCCATCTGGCTGTTACTGTTAGTAGAGCTCCTGTTCAGGTGATTCTGAAACCTGGGAAGTCATCTAAATTATTGTTTGAATAATTGGCATGTTATGACAATGACTATAACGTCTCTCTTATAGGGTTGATATGTGGATCAAGTGAGTTAATATTTGTGAGATGTAGCTTAGAACAGTGCATGGCAATTGCCATGTGGAATATATTAAGTGAAGGAAAGAATGACCTACAGTCTCAAGCCAATAAACACTCATTTTGAGGAAAGGTCAGTGCTTATCACTGTCCTGGTGCTGGGGCTTCCAAAACATGCCTTGGTAGACATGGAATCAGCTGGTACAGCTTGAATCCGTGTCCTGGAGACCAAAGGGCTCAGAGGTAGTCCTGTCTCTCTGAGCCCAGGCAGAGCCCTTAGCTTCTCTATGCCTCAGTGTCTACAGTTTCCAATGAAGACAATGATCAGTCACCATGACAGGACTGTGGGGGTGTGGTGGGGACAAACAGGAAAGTAACTGTGAAGAGCTCTGAAGATCACACACACTCTTTCTTTTGGTGCTGGAGATCAAACCCAGGGCCCTGCACAAGCAAGGCTAGTGGTCTACCACAGAGCTACACCCAGCCCTGGCTCACACATTCATTAGCCTTATCAAGACACTCATTCCAATTTCTCTATTCGTGTTAGTCCAGCAGACACTAGGTTCTATTAGTCTTTGAATTAAACCCCGCCTCTGCAGTCCCACATCAGTATCCTCAGCTTTCTTGCCTCATCTTTTATTCCATGTCTTGTGTGTCTTGGATCTTGGGTTCCACATATAGGCCCCTTGTCTTTCTTCTCCCCTTTATGTGGTAGCTTTGCTTCTTTAAGCAGTTCTTGGGTCAGGGATGTAGCTCAGCAGCACAGCGCCTGCCTAGCAAGCACAAGGACCTGAGTTCAATATTAGCACCAAGAAAAAAAGAAAAAAATGAAACAGTTCTTTGCTGACTCGACCTGTACCACCTCATGGAAAGTGTCTTGTCCAGATCATCACGTGAGTCACCCAGGAGGCTCAGGCCAGCCCTCATGAGCTAGATGGATTCACCTCTTCTCATCTCCAAGTCCACTAGCATATGTTGGTGACTTAATATTGTCCGTGGTGGGAATATTTACATCACTGAAATGGGCAAATACTGCACATGGAGCTTTCTTCTTCTCCTAGGAGCTGGGAGTTAAATACTCACCATCACACTACTGCCAGCGGCCTTCTGGTTGCTGAGGGTAAAGGGCACTTTCCCAACCTTCTCTACTTAGCTCCATCTTTACGTGGCACAAAGCTCATTTTCTCTGAGCGGCTCTCCAGCTCCAACCCTGGAGTCCTGGGTGCTGCTCCCGTTTCTTCCGACTTCTCAGCCTTCCTCTCTGCCTCAGGCTCACACACAGGCAAACGACTCATCTGTCAAATACTGGTGCTCTCTGGGGTTTTCATTTTTCCATGCTCCATGAGGACATCTTGCATTTCTATTGCTTCAATAGCTACAGAACTAAAAGATGACCTCCCACCTCTCCTTAGCCTCCACTTCACGTACCCAAGCCAACATCAAGCCCTGGTGATTTTCTATCCCAAATACCCCTCAAAGCCTCTCCTTACTCTGCAGCTTCATTGTCACTATATAACCCAAGCCACTGTTGTTTCCAGCCTGCTCTACTTCTGCAGTCCTCCATGGCATTCTCTGCATTTCAATCACAGAGACTTTTAAAAAATAATACAAACTGATAAAAATACCTGTTCTTTTCTGAGCCTACCTGACACCTTTCTTCCTTCTTCTCTTCCATTCCTTTCCTTTCCCTTCATCCATTCTTCCCCCCCACCCCCATCTTTTTTCCTCCCTTCCTTCCTTTTCTTCCCCCTTTCCCCTCCCTAGAACCTCATGTATGCCAGGCAAGGCTATCCCATTGAACCCGGCCTGGGCAACTTATTTAGCAAGATCCTGACCCACCCGAAAAAGGAAGGGCTAGGGATGAAAAAATTTGAGATTTTACAGTTTTTTGCTGGTGATTTAGGCTCAAGGCGAGAAAAAGAGTCCAGGAAGACTCCAAGTTGATCCTGAACAGCCTTGCCCTCAGTGGGTTTTTTGCTGTTAACATAAGATCCAAACCCTTTGTGTGACCTGGAAGGCCCTGCAGCTCACGGCTCCTGTCCTCCAGTGTGATCCAAAATCCATCTCCCTTGCATTCAGTAACCCCGGCCTCCAATACAGTGCTCCCATCCGGAGGCCAACCTTGGAATCTGCCCTTCCATCCACCTAGAAATCCTTTCCTCTTTCAGTCCTTACTCATCTTACAGATCTCAGCCCCCAAGTCACTTATCTGAGCTTTGCTTTCCCCAAGTTTCTAGACTAGGTCATACTCCACTATTACATATCCATAGCACCAAAGCACTCTTCTTCATAGCACTTAGGGTGGCTGTAATCACTCAGCAATTTGCATTCCTCACTAGACAATAGATCCAGTTTGCCCTCTCTTGGATTCCCGGTACCTAACTCAAATATGCTTTGGGTGGATGCAACAGCCTTTCCAGTCTGCTTCTCAAGCTGGTACCCTCTTCAGATGGCCTAGCCCATATGCCTACTCTGCAGTAACGTCATTCTTCCAGTTGTTCTGGCTCAACTTGTAGTCATCTTGGACTCTCTTTTTGTCACCTCCTGATATCTAAATCACTCCCCAAACTATCAAATAGCAAATCCTTTTTTCTTTTTAAATCCCTAGTGTGAGACAGGGTCTTTCCAAGTAACCAAGTTCCCCAGGTTGGACTCTAGCTTGCAGTATTCCTGCCTTCAGTCTCCCGGAGTGCTGTGATCACAGGTGTGTGCCACTGTGTGTGACATAAAACCCTCAGCTCTACTTTTTTTTCAACTCTATTTTCAAAATAGGTCTTAGCCAGATATTGTTTTTTCTAATGGAAGACTACAACCCAACCTAGGAAGTTGCTTTGCTATTATCTGTACTGTGAGTAACTGATTTCTGTAAAACTCAACTGCAAAGAGGAAAAAATACAGAGATAAAGGGGAAATCTACAGATTAAAAGACAGGTATAATAGGAGAATTGGGCCAGTGTATATAGTCAAAACAATACTGGCCCACGAGTGATGGCACATGCCTGTAATCTCAGCACTCCTGAAGGCTTAGGCAAAAGAATCACAAGTTCAAGCTCTGCCTGAGCAGCTTAGCCCTGGGTTCAATCCCTAATACTAAAAAAATAAAATTTCAGTAATATGTAGCTGAATATTGAAGTGTCTGATGGATACACGGGGACACATATAATTTTCATGTTATACATGGGATAATTTCTACATTAAGCAATCTAAAATTATGTATCCAGAATATGACGTGTCCTATTTCCACTCTTGTCCAAGCCACTGCCACCTCCCGTCTGACATGCCTCCCCCTCTGCTGTCCTGTGGATTCTCCACAAGACTGCAGTAAAAGTGATCTTACACATACCCTACCCTTTCACGCTCTGCCCTAGCCCTTCAAGGGCTCTGCTTGTGCTTGGACCCTCGGGTGCCTCTCTATGAACTTATCTCCTACCATTCAGCCTCTCATCAGTTGCCCCAGTGCCATGCTGCCATCAGAAGCTCAGATTCCTTGGTAAGGCCCGGGAGGCTCTGGTCATGTGTCCCTCTGCTTGCCTCTTGAGTCTCACCAACCCAATTCAAACTTTAAGGACAGTTGATACCCACCTAGGGCTCCTGTCCTCACTGCTATCTGACCCTGACCACTCTGGTGAAACCTAGACTCAGTCCTGCTTCTCTCCTCAGCCCCTAGGAGCTAGCTCAGCACTCAGTTTCATAATCTATTTCTCATCAGTCTCCTTCACTTGAACTCAAGGCTGCCTCATACCCCTATGGCTCCAGCCTTGATGCAATGCTGAACTCAAGCATATTTTGGATAAAGGTTTTCTATAAACTAGTAGTGTTTTGTCTTTAAAACCTGTATGGCAAATTTTCTTGTAACGGGAATATTTATCCCTTACTCAGAAATCAGAAAATTTTAAAGAATACTTCTGACTTTCCAAAGAAACAAATTTTAAAGGAATGAAATTGGTGTCTTCATGTCAGTAATGAGATCAACATAACCACATGCACTGCCAGTTCTTCCATCAGCTAAGTGTGGAGTGAATCGTCCTTGCAAGTGCACATTGATACGCTTGCCTGCTCACCAATCACCCTGCTTGAAGAACTGTGGGTACAGATGGGTGGGACCCCAAGGGGCCTGCTCTCTCCAGAAGGGAAATCGACAGGCAGAGAGTTAACTGATGGAGACAGCAGAAGCAAATCAACCAGCGGGCGAGAAGCAAGGAAGGACAGCACCGAAAATACAAGACCTGAACTAATTAAAAAATAGGTTCAAACAGTATTATCTTGTATGATTTATTATTTTTGCTTTAAATTCAGGTACTTTCTCAATTGTTACAGGTTCTTTAAATATTAACTCCATTGTTTTGGGAAGATAATGAAGTTAGTTTTAGCAGCGAACAATATTTGGTGACTCTGGTTTGGATAGCCCTTGAAATGCAAAATTGATTTTTCTTTTCTTTTTTTTTTTTTTTGCCAGCCATCACTAAGCCTGGATATTTGAACTTTCTGCCCTGTGTTGGTGATGAACTATGCTGCACAGGCCACTAACTCCCTTGCCAATACTACCCTTTGTGGCTAACTGTGCACTCTAGTAGGATGATTAGCTAAGAGCAAGGAAGTTTATGGTAATAGAACAGATTTTTCCATCATTTGGAAAATTGTTAGCTTATAATTACATTAAAATTTTATTCAATATTCATAAAAAAGACCAAAACTAGGATAAAAACTCTTCCATTCTGATTTCATAGGGCAATATCCACAGATACAGGAGAAGCCCATCAAGCGAAACTGAGGGCAACGTGGCCCCCTTCAGGCCCCTCACCAGCAGTCACTGTAACAGCTAGTGTCCTAAGGCAGCTGCTACTTTGTCCTGCCTCTTCCCTCTGCTCTTTATTTAGTTTAACATTGTTCTCTAAGATGCTGAGAGGGAACACACACAGAGGCGCTGACAGGTCAGGCAGACCTATGCCAGAAGCCTGGCTCTGCTGGCTGGGAGACTTTTCCAAAGGCATCATACAATGTCGGTAATGAGGTCTGCCTCAGGAGGGCTACTCAACAGACACAACTTGTTTCCTGCAGGAGAGGAGGACAGAGTATTTTACTCTCTGACATACCATTATCAGATCAGACCTACCCCAAACACTCAACTAGCAGAAGACTTCGATCTCTCTCTTACTCCACTTTCTTAGTGTCATAATCCACTTGAGTCCTAAGCGTGTAAGTAGGTACTGTGAAATGTAAACAAGGAAACAAGTAGACAGAATGAATACTATGTGTGACAAAGCTGTGACTTACACAGAATAGCTGCACAAAATATTAAAACATTTAAAGAGACTTAACGTAGAAATAAGCTATTTTAATCAAGCAAAACCAAATTTATAGTCATTATTTCTAAAAATAAAATTAGACTTTTTGACCCTTAACATCTGCATTTAATAATATCTCCTAACCAAAATACAGATGCTAGATCAGCAAGTTACAATAGATCTTGTACAGCATACAGTATGTTCACTGTTTACACTTACTTTAATTCTAGTTGGTCATTATGTACTCAATGCATACTTCAACGTCACTCATAATAAAATTTTCACAATTAACAAAAAATGCGACAAGGTTGTCTTAAAACGGCTCTGCTATAAATTGTATAGAATATACAGAATTACAAAGTCAAGTATTTTTTTATCAAAATATACACCCCTCCCTGAAACTAACACAAGCTATCAACAATTTAAATGAATAATACAATTATAGAAAATATTTGTAAAATTACTTTTTCATGTATAAATATTCTGCCATATTTACTTTGGTCTAGAATTATCAGCATACAAGTCCACTTTAAAAATATCCACATATAAGGGCTGGGAGACATCACTACACGTAATAATTTTGCATTTGTAGTTAAATCAAAATAACTAAGATATGTAATTAATTGACTCATAGTCCTAACAGAAAACAAATGAATGGATCACAAGGTTGCTTATCAATATTCTAATTACCAATTTAAAGGTGATTTTTGTAAGCCCTTTGTGACTATTTCCTTAACAAAACCCTAAAGGATGGTGCAGGTGTACATATATACAACATATAAAATGAAGTTGAGTTTGTTTGCATTTTCCCGTTTTTCTCTACTATATAATACTGTATGGAAGTGAAAATCGATAAACAAAAGATAAAGGCAGATACAATATTGGGGTTACTTAACAGCAAAGTACTATGATATAAGAAGGTCAACTTGAAGCATGTCCTTTTCTGGGTGTGTAAATGTTTTCTGGCCAGCCCAAAACCTACTATGTTTTCTTCACAGAGACATCACAACACATGGTGAGAGAATCTGGAGTCCTTTGAGCTACTTCTTCATGATAACCTTCCAACCTTGGGTGACCTTGCACTTCCATCTATCAGATCCAATGAGCATGCGCGGCTGCTGGTCAGCCTGGAGCTGAGTTCGGAATTTTGCTCATAGTGGTGACCAAAGAATAGTAATGTATTCTCTCGGCCTCCTATCCTGGCAGTTTTAAAAGAATCACGTGTTCCAGCTTTCCAGGAACCTAGTCCACAAGACAGACTACCCCATGGGGCAATCATATTTTCTGAGCACAATATTCCTTCTGGGTCAGTTAAAAGAACATTAAAAAACTTAAGTCTTTAGTAAGGGGACTAGATGTCTGCAGACATGAAGACAAAGCACTTGGCTTTCGTCTACATTTCTGAGCAATGTAAGTAAAGGGTAGTACCTTGCCTACCTCCCTGAGCCCCCAGGATCAAAGCTACTGCGCCAGGCAAGGAAGATTACCACCTGCTCTTGCCAACTCAAGTCAATGTGTGTGTGTGTGTTTGTCGTCCTTTTGTTTTCTATCAGTATGCATTTGTGAGCTGCATAATCTCTAAGACAGGCTAGAACTGTAGGGATCAGGCTTTCTGTCACTTTAAAGTGCCAGGAAATTTACCAACAATTGTGTGCCTCGCAATAAATCTCTCAGACACTCCTTCAGCGGAATGGGATTTGCCAAATTTATTTGAACCCTTACATCTGTCTAAAACTCCATATTGATGGCCTTGAGATGGTGGAAGACTGCAGAGTTTCAGAAGAATCTGACCCTTCTTCGTTGCAAAGTATTATATGGCACAGAGTAAATTCTGGGAAGGTTTTTGCTCAGAGATAAGGCATGACCCATGTTTTCTGTGACTGGAGACCAGTTCTAAGAACAGCTTGCCGTATTTCAAGAGAACAGCACAGCATTCCATCTAAAAGCATACACATGCTCTTAAATCACATTCAAAATGCTTTCTACTGATTTTTACACCAGTTTTCATTATTTGTAGGTCTATTGCTTATAATTCTCTACAAGGGATATGAACAGTTAAAAGTTATAGTGATTTATATATGTATTTTACAAGGTTTATGTTGCAGAAAAGTAGTTCTAGATAATGTATGAATGTCCTACTTTAGGGTTACTCATTACACACATATTTTCAATTACACTGTTAAGTATTTCATATGTATCCATTAATTTAAACACATTTTAATAGTGCAGAAGCCAGATGGAAATAAATACTGTCATAGCTCATTTACCGTATTACACATTTCGAAGATGCCATCATTGTATCTGACCCTTATTTTCTCCAGTGACTAAAGACAGTTCAGCAGCCAGCAATCAGCATTTACTAGAAAGTTTTAAATTAGGCTAAAATTAAACTCCTCTTTTGCACTGGTAGAAATACCACAGCTAAGAACTTTCACAAGATATTCACAACATACTTGGGAAACTGGAAGATTTCGCTGTTTTGCTTTTGCGCACTCCTCATGAAGTTAGTGCTACAACCCAAAGTAGGTTCTTTTTCTGGAGTTTTCACACATGAAATTTTTTAAAAAACATTTCACTCCTTCATGACTTTTAGGTGGACAGAACAAAACCTGAAAAAAACACAGAAAGAAAAACCCCACCAATTCATCTTTTGAAGGTTTTTTTTTTTTCCCTATTGCCACTCAAAGGGTATTTTCAGCAATGGTCTGTACATTATCCTTTTGGTCATTGTCTTCGGAATCAACAAAATGTTGATTCTCTGCAGGATTTGAATTCTCGTGGCACATGTCACTGGTTTTCTCCTGCTGACTTGGGTTTTTGAATAAGTGTTTCTTTTGGTGCATTCCAAGGGCAGCAGCTGTTTTGCAAATTTTGGGACACTGGAAGCAAGCAAAGCCTTTCCCATTATGCTCCCGAATATGCCTCTGCTCATGATTCCTTTTTGTGGAGAGATACAAAAAACTCTGAAAACAGAACTGACAGTGGTAACGCTTCTCCCCAGTGTGGATTCTTTCATGGATTTTGAGGGTCTCGTTCAATGTGAATGCCTTGTTGCAGTACTGGCAGATGAACTCCTTCACGCCCAGGTGGATGCGCTCGTGCTTCTGTAAGTTGCCTTGTACTGAAAAGCACCGTCCGCAGGTCTTGCACTGGTACGGCTTCTCTCCAGTGTGACACCTCATGTGCATTTTGAGTGTGGAAGGACTCTGGAATTGCTTGGCACAGAGCTCGCAGACATGAGGCTTGGAAGTGAGATGCCGGTGGGGCCTGCCCAGGTTTCCAGCTCCTGATATTTTGTCTCCATCGCAGAGTTCACACTGCAGTTTAGGCATCTCTTTATTTTCTTCTTCCTCAAAGGCCTTGTCCGGAGGTGGCTTACCAACAGCGCAGTCCAATTCTGCTGGGTATTTACACTTACTGCTTGGGCTCTTACTCCCATGTTCTTTCTTCCAGTTGCCTTTTCTCATTTTTCTCAACTGTCTGGATTTCTTTTTGGGCTTGTAGTTGTAGTAAGGACGCCATGGCTTATCCGTGGAATCCTGATCGCTTGCGTCATCAAATACTTCACTCATTTCTACGCACTCAGACTGGCAAAGTTCAAGTGGGCTTTCTCTGTGGGTTTCTGGGTCACTTACCTGGGGCACTGTCTCTTCCT
Source organism: Tympanoctomys barrerae (assembly GCA_002564285.1). Lineage (NCBI taxonomy): Eukaryota > Metazoa > Chordata > Mammalia > Rodentia > Octodontidae > Tympanoctomys > Tympanoctomys barrerae. The sequence continues at coordinate 12,235 of NDGN011514397.1, forward strand.
GTGTTTGATACTTGGGTCTTCTTCCCCTTTTGTAAAACAGTTTAGATCCCAGAATATGCCTTTTCACAATGGCTTCATTCCCAATTTTCACTGTTATTTGGCAAAGGGGTGCAACGTTGCTATTTGTGGAGGTTCCAGGAAGAGCAGGTTTTGCAATATAAGTTTCAATTTTACTGGTTTCTTCAACTGTATTTGTGGCTTTGCTTAATGACCCTCCAGGATCAGCAACATATTTTGATTCCTCTGGAATTTCTGCTTTGCTACATGGAATAGTTTTCTTTTTCTCCTTACCGCTTTTGGGTCTGCTTGCTAACCTACCCACTTTATCCATTTCAGGCTTGCTGTCCTCTTTCAGGGACTGACTGACAGCTGAGTCTGCAGGGGCTCTGTGGCTGCTGCTGGCCATGGCAGCAACGGCATTGCTGTGCATTATCATGGATGAAAACTGGCTACTGTGCACAATGACCGAGGGTGCTGAGCCACTATAGCTGATCACGGAGGCCGAGTTCTCGCTGCCATTACTCAAGGATGGCACAGGCCCATCTCCTGGATGGAGGTCAGAGTTGACAGCGTTTTCAGTGGAAGAGACTGATACCTCGGTTGAATAGAAGTTACTGTCTAGGTCAGTCTTCATTGTTTCCTCTCGCCATTTGGTGCCCTCTGCATTTTGTACACTGGCAGAGGTTGGTATGTCCTGACACGCAGAGGCTTCTAATGGGATGGCTGGGCTGTTTGTCAAGGTGTTTACACTAGTTTGGAAATTCAGTGCAGATAATTCAGAACTGCATGGATTCTGAACAATGTAGGTACCAGGTACAGACTCACTTATGCGTGTGTTTTCTCGAGCATTTTCATAAGACGAATTGCGGTAACTCTTATAAGGAGCTCTCTTGCATTTCATAGGCAGTAGTCGATAAAGCTTATATGGATAGACAGTAGGTTTCAAGCCTCCATTTGCTGTCTTTTTGTTAATGGAAAGCCTATGATCTATGGCATGGAAAGACTTTTGATGATTTTTTAGTATATAGTAGGTCATAAAAGTTTCAAGACAGAAAATGCACTGGTACCGCCTTTCGCCTGTATGCCAAATTTCATGTCTTGTCCTGTACTCAGCCAATGCAAACACTTTGTTGCAATAATGGCAAGGATATGTTCTTCTCCAGGAGTGGACATTTGCGTGTCTCCGGAGGCTGGATAAAGTCACATAACTACGTTTGCACACAACACAACTGTAGAGCATTTGCCCATTCACAAATTTAACCATGTGATCTGCATCTGGCAAAGTACTTCCTGTACTAGAAAATTCACCAATCCTATTCTCAGATAGTAAAGGTTCTGGGCCTGTGATGGGACCACCATTTTGTCCAATGGTGGGATAATTTTCTAAAAAGTGTTGGTTTCCTCCAGGAATGGGCAAGTGGCTCGACCTCATACAGATCTGTTCATGCCGATCCAATCGGTTCAGGGTGGTGAACTGTTTGTTGCAGTACTTGCACACTAACGGCTCCTGTGTTGGCTTGTGAAGCTGCATGTGGGTGCTGAGCAGAGCACTGCTGTCAAAGGATTTGGAGCAACAGCTACAATTATAAACGAGAGGCGGGACCTCTGCTCCTGGTGGCCCAGGAATACTGGAAGCTTGGTTTTCATCTTCCCTGGAAAAATGGACAGCTCCCTCATTGCTGGGAGATTTTGAATGAGGGAGAGCTGTGGCTGGTTGGGGACTTCTTTCTTGATTAATCTCTGGGTTGGTTACTGGAGGGGGCGGTATGTTTTCTGCTGCTGAATCAGAATCCTGGGGTAAGGAATAGGTCTTTGGTTTTCGGCATGTTTTCGGTTTGGTGGCAAGAGCTTCCCCATTTTCTTTACCTGTTTTCCCAGGTGGACTGCTATCGTGTTCCTGGGCAGGCTGACTTCTGTAAGCCTCAGTGATGGATGAAACTGCATAAGAGTGCTCGGCGAGTGTGCGCACAGGCTCGGCCTCGTGGCAGATGTCGGTCCTCTCCAGGCAAAGGCCGGTTGTTCTCATGGAGTCAGAGACTTTTTTGAAACTTGCCCTCAAGTCCAGTGGAGAGAACATGTTATTACTATTTTCTGTTTCAATGATGGAAAATGCATTTGTGATCCTTGGCCCATTCATGACAGCTGACTCTTCGTGCCTTTTTTCATTTTTTTCTTCTTTAACCACTCCCTTTTCAGTAATGCAGAACACATAGGGACCTGGAGAATTTGAGAAGTTACGGTCAGTGAGGTCTTCCAAAAACGATATTCCCAGCTTTTTCCCTGCAGCTGCCAGATCAGTGACTGTTTCCTGTCTCTTGACGACAACCGTGGAGCTGTAGATATAATTAAGTATTTCCGTAAACACTTCAGCTTTGAGATCATCCAGCTCCAGGACATGGCTGGAAATACAGATTGTATGGCTCCAGAAGATGTTTTTGAAATAAAGGCTGGAAGCGGCCAGGACATTGCTGTGGGCTTTAAATTTGGTGTCTTCCACAATGATAGTAACATCACATAAAATGCCCCGAATGCGCTGCTCATTCAAGATGGAGAGCACGGTGTCGCTGTGGAAGTCATCCTTGAGGTCCCTGGAAAGGGACATGACTGTCATCTGAAACAAAAGGAGAGAAATGATCAGAGTCCCTCCCACAGGGGCTTCTTTCTTTCTAGACTATATGCAACTGATGAGAAAAAAAATTTTTATAAAAATTCAGGTTTTTAATTTCATTCCATTGTTGTATCCAAGATTTGGAGTCAACATTGGAATAGGTTAAATCTTTTCATTACCAGCCTATTCCTCATGCCATCCTATTAGCTGTAGTTGGAAATCCTCCCAGAACACTTTCCCCACCTTAAAAAAAAAGCTGTAACTATAAATACACATCCAAATTGGGGGGTGTTTTTTCCAAATATTAAGGGGTCTCAATATCACTGAAGGGTGCTGTATTGAATCCTAGAGTTGGGCAAAGTCATGTACTGTTATAAACCTAACTCTTTTCAAAGCTAATGCTGACAAAGTGTTCCAAATATAATTCATGAGGCAAGAAAAAAAAATCTTTTAGAAAGTCATCCCCACTTAGAGGTCCCTGTGTGTGAAGGTATTACATGCTCAGAGCAACAGCAAGCAGGGAAGAAGCCATTCTCCTTGGCGCCAAGCATCGCTGTCTGTGTGACTGAGTCTGACCACCAGGGGCACCCTGCTTCTCTATTCTAGTCAACCCGATGGGGCCTTTTCTGATTTCCCTTTTGCTATTGCCAAAAGTAGTCTACGGTTTTCAAAAAGAATTCTGTGAGGTCCTGAAGGCAAACTAGAAGGAGACAAAGCACAATACCAGGAAAGTATTTTTTTTATGTCTACAATAATGTGTCTCATGACAGATCCCTACATTAGAGCATTTTAAAGGAAGAGTGGTTCTTGGTCTGGTCTGAGGATTTCATCTTTGTCCATCTTTACATGTTACTCCTGCATATGGCACACATGCACGCATGCACACATACACACACATGGTGACAGGAAAAATCTCATTTGACTCTGTATACTGTGAGCCTGGGATTGGCAGAGACTACTAACTGATATTCTACTGAAGGATCATACAAGAAGAAACATATGGTACATGGGGGACTGGAGACGAACTGAAATACCCTGAAATGTATGCCTTTCATTCAAAAGGCTAAAACCCATTATTTTGACTTTCCATTCCTACACTTAACAACAAAGCATCTCTCTCTGGTATGTCCTGTAGGTGCTGGCTCCAGAAAGCCATGTAGCTTGAGGATATGTCTTTAACTGTGGGTGACAATGACATTCTAGTGCTGGAAAACAGTAGTTAGCTCATGGCATTTATTCAGTTAGAAAAAGCAGATGGCCACACAAAGATCTCTCATTACCTTTTTGTAAAGTTGCTACTATATTATTATAAGCTAGGACAATTGTGTTATCAAACCTTCCTCAATCAATCATCGGATTGATAAATTCTTGTATCAAATTCATCACTAGGAAAAAGTACTTTTCTACTCACAAAGTCTTCAATTCAGATAATAAAAACAATATTGTCATCGTCCATTGTTAGCTTGGGCTTCTAATCTCATTCTCTCTCTCTCTCTCTCTCTCTCTCTCTCTCTCTCTCTCTCTCTCTCTCTCTCT
>NDGN011514397.1:16428-29259 GCA_002564285.1 Tympanoctomys barrerae
CTCTCTCTCTCTCTCTCTCTCTCTCTCTCTCTCTCTCTCTCTCTCTCTCTCTCGTACCAGGGAACGAACTCAGGACCTCATGTTTGTTTGCCAGGCAGGCGCTTACACCACTGAACTATCTCTCTGGCTTACTCTGGGTTTCTGATGCAACCATTATCTTACTTTAACGTGAGTTCTATTCTTGTTTACCCTGTCTCTTAAAGGCAATTTTCCACGAATCTTTCCCAGACTCATGGAACATTATTTTTATAGGTAAAAATGAAATTCAAGTAAGTGGGATTGTTATGGTTCCCCTCACGCCCCTGTCCTTCCCTGGAATCCATACCCACAGCGATCTTTGCTGATGTCACCTTTGTCTTCCCTGAGGTCCCTATAGGAATCATTTTGTCCACTGCCTCACATTGTTTGGCTTCTCTGAAGTCCATATTGTATTTCAATTCTTTTATGCATCTTGACTATATTATTTCTTTTCTGACAAAGTACATGCTGAGTGGTTCAAAATGGTGGCTTTCATCTTGGTTTAGGTCTGTGTGGATGCCATCTATTTCATTTTTTTAAGTCTAAGAAACTACTGCTTCTTCCAAAATATTCTCCAGGGCCTCTCCCAGTTGGCCTACTTCCATTTGAGAACACAGTCATGGGGAGACTAGCGCCAGGACACCCTACGGAGAGTACAATGCAGGGATGCGCATGTCCTCTATAAAAATGGGGTAGTATGTACATACAGACTATGCATGTCTTTTTGCATGCTTTAAATCATCTCTAAACTATACCTAATCTAAAGTAAATGCTATAAAAATAGTTATTATACTATATTGTTTAGGGAATGACATGAAAAAAATCTGTATACGTTCTGTACAGATGTAATTTCTAAACATTTTCAAGGACTGGTTAGTTGGACCCACAGATATACAACCTACAGATACCAAGGGCCTGCTGTACAGCATTTCACATTTGGCTAAAAATACTGTCAAGTGTCCTGGTTTAGAATGATTATAGACAAAGCCCCTCCTGCTTCTGCAGACTCTCTCATCTTCTCTCATGTGGTTCAGCTAGAGGTTAGCGAAAGGCCAGCTCTAACATTTAATAAAATCACTGTCATGCTTAGAGCTAGAATTAATATAATATCATTATATGTTATTAAAATATTCTTATGATTTTAGAAAAATCCATGTCCAGCATCTTTCAGAGGAGGATCTCTATGTGGGAGAAGTCCTGTGAAGTCACAGTTATTAAGTACCACTTTGTTTTCTTGACACATTTGAAAAACACTTCATTCTTCTACTTCAGATACAGTATGTTGACACAGAATGTGGTCAGGTGTGGTGCTTGGGGGCTGAAGATACAGAAAGGAGGGGAGCAGGGCTCCTTTTCCAAGGAACACAGAGTTGAGAGAAGAAAGACAACTACCAATTACTCCTTCCTTCAGTACAAGTGTCAGATGATTAAGCGACAATGTACTTAAAGGGGCTCTTGATTACCTGGCATCAATGAACACACAAAAGGGGTTTGAGCAGGATGTTCTAAGCAGAAGGACTACTATGGGCAAAACCAACCAAAAGTGGCAGAGGGTAGAGTACCTTCAGGAGGCAGTGTATTTGGAGCAAGGAAACCTGGGTGCAGGAGCCCAGCTACTGGGCCATTCCAGTGGTTCAGATCAGAGGGAGCCCCCAACAGGTGGCATAGAGCCTGGGGAAGCAATCATCGCCCTGTATAATCCTGGCTGAGAGGTGGCATGGGGTGGTGATGGGTGATGGCTGCCTCAACTCAAAATTGATTTTAATGCTTATAGAAAATACTTATTGAAGGACTGCTAGAATGCCCCCATCTAGGCAGTCTCCCTCTTCTGGGCCTTCTAGTTTTTGGTTCACACCATTATTACAGCACACAGCATTGTGCATTCGTTCCCATAACTTTCTGATAAGCTCCTTATCTTCAGAGACAGTCTTACTCATCTTACTCCATCTTACCTGTTCTTTGCATAATACGTCATTGATGACACTGATGATGAGCAAAGATGAACTGCCTCCTTAGACCTTGAGCAGTAATGGCTTAAATTACATATTGTGCTTATAATGTTTCCTGATTTAGAACCTTAAAGATCAGACCTGAAGGAACCCAAATTCTATTCCAGAGCAAGAACGAAATCCTAGGAAAAAAGAACTCTTGTCCATTTATTTTCCAGCATCTGAACTTGGCAGTATTATTTTTAAATTTTTATTTATTTATTTATTTTTGGAGACAGGGTCTCACTGTGGAGTTCAGGTCTTGAACTCATTACATAGCCTAGGCTGGCCTTGAACCCACAGTGATCCTCCTGCCTCAGCCTCCCCAGTGCCACCACACCTGGCAACCTGGAAACTTTTCAAGTATGTTCCCTGCACCTTGGAGTGTCCTAAGACCCTTTTCTAGGTTCACAAAGTCAAAGCTATTTTATAATATTAAGGTATTGTTTTCTTTTAAAAATTTATGTTGATGTGTATAGTAGTGGTGCAAAAGCAAGAATGGGTAAAACAGCAGGCAATAACACCCAACTGAGGGAGTAAACAATATTCTTTTCATTAACGCTTGACCCTTGAAATATATACATATATATAATATATATATATATATATATATAATTATAATATATTATTTTGTGGGGTAGTACCAAAGAATAGTCACATTTCACTGAAAAGCCTATTTAAAAATGTCTCCCCTTTCTACCTATTTGTGTGAGGCTGGATTTTCTCTATAAACCTCAAATAAAACCTTATTGCAACCAAATATATGAGTAGACATGAAAATCCAGCTAAGTAAAACGTACACATATTTGCAAAAATGTGAAATAATACCACTCTTTTTCAAAACTGTTTTTTACTTTATTTTTTTATTTTCTGGCTGGTTCAGGCTGCCTTAAGGGTGGGTCTAGTAAGGCAGGTGGAGGTGGGGATGGAACAGCAGTATCCTGTGCCTGACTGCATTTGCATGAGCAGGTCCTTAAACCACTGAGCTAAAGGGCAGGTCCCTCATTGTTTACTTTGTTAGTATTATTATTATTTGCGGAACTGGGGATTGAACTCAAGCCCTTGCACTTGCCAGGGAAGCGCTTATTCCACAGAGCCATCTCCCCAGCCCTCCATTTTTTACTTTAGAATACAGTTCTTTTAATAAAATTTTATTTTACCATTCTCTTGGATTTATCAGTCATTTTTATTAATAAGTAATAGCTTTTTCATTGAGATCTTTGAATATGTTAATTTTTATTGTTTTGAGACAAAACATGTAGCCCAGGCTCGCCTTAAACTTGTAGTGATCCTCCTACCTCAGCCTCCCAAGTGTTGGGATTATAGGCATATGCCACCAGGCCTGGCTAACCAAGTGTAGGCATATGCCACCAGGCCTGGCTCAGTGTAGAAAATTTTGCTAGACAAAACTATTTTTTTTTTGCAAAACTCTTTTTTTCTTTTCTTTTTTTTTTGGCGGGACTGGGGATTGAACTCAGGACCCTGTGCTTGCCAGGCAAGCGCTTATTCTACTGAGCTATCTCCCAGGCCCCTGACAAAACACTTAATAAACAAAAGCTCTGGGCTTTTAATAATTTGTGAAAGTATAAGCATGCTATGGGACTAAAAGTTTATAGAACTACTATGTTACAGAACAATTACATTAACCATTAAGAAAACATTTCTGCTTCCAAGAATTTATTTTACTAAAGTATTATGTAAGCATGTACATGTGTATGTGTGCAGTTCTGCGGATCAAACAGAGAATTTCCTGCATGTTAGACAAGTACTTTATAACTGAGCTACAGCCCCAGCCCTTTTTATTTTGAAACAAGATCTTGTTAAGTTGTCCAGGCTGGCCTCAAACTTTCCATCCGAAGTACCTCAGCCTTCTGAGTAGCTGGGATTATTGGAGGACACCAGTCCATGCCCACCCAGAAAATTACTTTATTTTAGTGAATAAAGTAACTGACATGTAAGCAGAAAAGGCCTAAAGAAGTGAATAAAAGCTGGTAAAGCACAAAGCAGAAATTCCCAGGACGTAGATGGTGAAGTCAAGACACAGAGAAACACTGGCAGTCAGGCTCACGGTCCCACATGCATTTCCTGTACCTGTTATTTTTCCAGGCTTGGGGTGATGACTAATTATCACTTGGATTTGAGCCAGCCGAAAACCAGGTGGATCAATAGGTTTGTCCATATGAAGGTGAAATTTGTTTTTTGGAGGGGCTGCTTCCCCTATTCTACTTAACCAACAGACTGCTGCTTAGACCCTTGTTCTCCGTGCCTGAGGATCAACATTGCCACAGTAATCTACCTGAATAATTCTATATTCATCCACCTATTAAAAATTAGCTCCTTCCCATTACAGCCATGACACTGCTTTTGGGCCTTGTTTCCGTTACTGTGGGTCTGAAATTTAAAAGCCAGGGAAACAATTCTAGTATTTCCAGCATAGTTCATCTTCTGTCCATTCAATTAATTAAGGCAATTTTACGTAAGTATACAGAAGTTAAAAAAAAAACCTTACAATAATTCTTACATTAATTCTCACGAGTTAACAGAAATCTTCATATCTTTAACCAACATACCTATTTTAAGCCTTTTATAATCCTTTAATAGGTCCTTTATATAAACAATTTAGAGGGTTTATTAATACAATCTGGTATATTTTCCTTAGTAAATATTTTAAGACGCGACTGAGAGGAGAGAGGAGTAACTCTTTCCAGGGTCGGTGAGTGAGGACTGGAAGTTGCTCCCAGCTACTCTCCGGGGCTAGACTGAACCCCATTTATCTAAACTTGTGACCAGAGGTCAAAGACAAGAGTCTTCTTGCCAGCATTTTGGTCACTCAATTCCTAAGATAATAAAAAAATAACACTGAATCGACAGAGCCACTTCCTCCTCGCCACTGCACGTTGTCTTCTATAAAAAGAAACTCAGAAGTAAACCCTAACTAAAAAAAGAACACACTGTATTAGGCTACGTACTGACCTGGAATCCTGCAAAAGTCAAATCTGCAGCCCATATTGGGCTGCTGCGGCCGTGTGGATGCGGGATCTACTGCGCAGGCCTGCTGCTCCCTGCGGGGAGGGCTCTGACCAGAGACATTTTGCTTCAGGGAGCTGGCTCCGCCATCCCACGCACATCCCTCGCACAGTCGTGTTAGGTGTCTACGTCAGACCTCACGTGGTGGGGAGTTAGAAACACTCGCCTCAGATCTCCAAAACAGATTACAAAACAGAAGCTCTTTATAGAGTTGGGCTGAGTCTAGGAAAAGGAAAATCCTCTTGATTTCATCTTTTAAATGTGGCCAGAAAGAAGAACAGAAGAGCTACCTTATCAGGCTTTAATGCACTTAACGCTATCAGATTCAAGAAGGCAGAGTGAGGGTGGTTTGTTTTTTAACTGACATTTGGGTGACTCTAAGCTGCCACCAGGGGGTTGCTAGTGTACACCCCACAGGGAGAAAGGGAGGGAGGCTTAGAAAACCTCACCCATTCTCTGGAGAAGCTAAACAATCGGCTCCAGACTTGTAGTTGCGTGCACACAGACTGTGAGAACAAGTACTGTCAGATTGGCGAACCACGCAAGGGCCAGGTTAAACATTTAGGCTGCTTGTTCGAAAAGCTGAAAGGAGGAAAAAGTCCTTGGCCTCTTTCTTTCTTTTTGAAATGCAGCTATGTTTCAGGGTAGCCTGAGTTATCTGAGCTTCCCCTCAGGCCCAAGCTTGCTGGGACCCATGCATGCTTGGGAAACCTGGCAAACGCCATTAGATAATCTGCCTCTGAAGCCCTCTGGTGCTATATCCTTGTTTCAATCAACTTCTACCTACCTACATGCAAGAGTCCTGAGTTTATAAGGCACTTTAAATCTAAATGCGATGAGGACCAAAGGCAGGGTACCCCAGGATAAGGCTCTTCTCCGTCAAGCCTCTTATTATAGGGGTGAGCTAACCATTAAGAATTGACTTCAAACCAGGTGTGATGCTGCACACCTCTAATCCAAGTACTCCAGGAGGCACAGGCAGGAGAACTGCAAGTTCTAGTCCAGTCTGGACACTTTGGTGATGTACTGAGACCCTGTCTCAAAGAAAAAAAAAAAAAAAGGTCAGGATACAGTTTAGTGTGAAGGCCCTGTGTTTAATCCTCAGTACTGGAAAAAAAGGGTGGGGCACAGGGGAGCTGGTTTCAAAGGCCTAACTCATTTTGGTGTGAACCTAAAGGGCCCTCAGGTTTAACATTTTTCCCCCCTTTTTTTTGAAACGAGGATTGAACTCAGGCCCTTGTGCTTGCCAGGCAAGTGCTTATTCTACTGAGCTACCTCCCCAACTGGCTCTGGTTTAATGGAAGTAGCCCTGCTTTTCTAGCCAACTGCGATCTCTACGGGAGGGTGGAGGATTGGCAGTTCATGCTGGATGCTAACAAGAACGAGCCTCCGACCAGCAAGGGCAGGTCTTCCAACAGGGACAGCCCTGTGCTGCTTATTCTACCTGGTGCCTCTCTTCTGGCCCTGCGGTCATAGTGAGTGGTGAACAGGACAGTAAGATCCTGTCCCTTTCTCACTGCTCATGCCATACCTCCAGGTCACTGCACACAGTAGGCACTCAGTAAATTTTTGTTGAACAAACAAGTGGAATATCTATTCATATGAAATATAAATGGCTCACCCTGACTAAAATGTAACCTGCTCCCCTGCCCTTTGTGCCCAGCCACCTTCATCCTGATCTGCTTTTTTTCTACAGCAGACAGAATATTCCAATGCATAGATTACTTATTTATATCTACTGTCCATTTCCTTGGTAGAATTTGTTTATTTTTATTTTTTTGTATTTTAGGGAAGGGTCTACAGGGTGTTCAAGGTCTCACTACTAGACTGGACTTGTAGTGATCCGCTTGTTTACAGCCTCCCAAGTGCTGGGATTACAGGTGTATGCCACCATGCCCAGTCTCAATTGCTGTCTCAGCGCATCCTGGGGGCGGGGGTAGGCCCCAGGGATCGAACCCCAGCCCCTGTGCCTGCTTGCAGGTACTTTAATCCGCAGAGCTATTTGGCTAGCCCTCTCCTTGGTAGAATTTAAGTCCCACAAGTTTAGCAATCTGCTTTTCTTCACCAATCATAAGCAACAAGAATAGGGCCTGATACATAGAAGGCCCTCAGTAAATATTCATTTAAAATTTAATAATCTGGATTATAAATATACATATACTTGTAAGTCAGTACTACGTAAGCACAGTTGCCATAAATATTGCTCATTATAATTTTCATTTGTATGAATTACCCAATCAATTTTGAATGAAATTATTTTACCTGGTGCATTTCAAGCTGGTAAAGCAATGTGCACCCTGATTCATATCGCTGCCTTCTCAATTCTAAGAAGTGAGCATGTAAAATGGAAATATTAGAATGTGCTCAGAACATTCAATCAATTGAGATACCGACGTATGGACGCTGCTGTTCTTATCATGCTAACAGAGTAGATGCAGACCCTGAGCCCAGAGAAGTGAACTGCTCAAGCAGACCACGTGGCTCCTGCTGGCAGAACATGTCCAGCCTGCTGCACTCTGCGGCCTCTTGCCCGTGTACACACATAGCAGTAACTAAGTCAGAGCTGGTGACTCGCTCTATATAGTACACAAGGGCACTGCTGAGTCCAAGCTATGGCTTTATTATATAAGACCACTCCTGAAGATGCTTCACGATAGGATCTAAGAGGCAGACTTCTAGGGCACAGCAAGCCTGAGTCACATGCTAGGAAATCACTGAAAGATACTGAAGAGCGTGTCAAAATCCCCCGAAGGGCATGTGAGGACTGGCGTTAAGGCGAGCAGACCCCTGACTGTGGTGGCCATTCCCAGGACAGGTTGGGCACTGTTGGGCAAGTGACCTTAGATCCAGGATCCTCCACAGCTCTCCAGGTAAACAACAGCTGTCCAGTGGGCATTTTCCAGGAGGCACCTGCCATGCACTCAGTCACTCACAGCCAGAAAACATCCATCCAGTCTGGAGATGATGATCTGAGGTGAGTTCTGCTGTGCCTCTCAGCCTGTCACTATAGGCCTGAGGACAGAGGTGCTGGCTGGGGATTAGGAAGGAGCCAGTCAGGGAGCAGCACAAGACGTCAGTGAGACACCTCAGAGGAGCACTGGGGGAAGACACTCTCCAGGGCAGAGCCAGCTTCTAGAAGGAAGAACGCTCTGGCCACAATGAGTCAGACCAAGGGTGCAACTCGCCAGAAACCACCATACAAGTGCCAAGACCCCTTCAGAGGCTTACAAGGTTCTCTGAGATCTGACTTCACTTCCTGCCGCTCTAACCCACACGAGGCTTCTCTGCATTCCTCAAACATGCCGGGTCCATCCCATCTCAGGGCCTGGGCTGCAGCTGCTTCTGCAGTTTGGAGGCTCTTCCAGCCATGGCAGCAGGCTCCCCTGGGCTCCACCACCAGGTCAGCTTCCCCTATTACATACTCAAAGGATACTTTTCTTTCTATCACTAACTACTATTATAGGGAAACATCTGGTGAATGTGTGCTTTACCACAGAGTACAAACTCTGCAAGGGCTGAAACTTAACAGTATCCCTAGCCTTTGGAGCTGTAACTACACAGGTGCTAATAAACCTTAATAAAAGAATGCAAACGAGGGGCCTGGGGAGATGGCTCAGTAGAATAAGCGCTTCCTTGGCAAGCGCAAGGGTCTGAGATCAATCCCCGGTTCTGCCAAAAAAAAAAAAAAAAAGAATGCAAATGCAAATGCAAATAGCACCTTCACACTAAGCTATGGCCTCTGTTACCAAGCTGTCAGGCCAATGTGAACTGGCCTGCTTGCTATTTTCCATCTGTGCTACTGGGAAGAAAGACCCTTGTTGAGTACAAAAAATGTCAAGAAAGTATTCTGACACACAAAAGGGAAAACCAAAACATCACACACAAAGCAAATCAAGATTGTTGGTCTAGAGCTGAGCTGTATAAGACAAACCAGGGCCACCTACTGTCCAGGAAGATACTATCATCCAAACAAGTTAAAACACCAACATACAGCTCCAATATACTGACAAACTGCTTACCCTTGCTGCTTTGGCTCAAAAGAAGGAAAAGAACAATCCTTCAAGTTCTGCTGGTAGGTTTTATTCAACATCCAGGGACTGGGACTTGATGTTAGGGTCTTAGACTGCATTGGCAACAAACTTTTTAAATTAGTTTTTTTTTTTTTAATGCTAAAAATGTAAAATTGGCAGCACATGTGTATAGAGTCAGGCCTTGATGTGTGTGTGTGTGTGTGTGTGTGTGTGTGTGTGAAGGATTTAGTTTCCACACCATATCTGTCCCCCTCCAGTGCTGCCACAGTGTCTCACTCCTAGCCATCCTTAGGTGCCTTTTGAGCACACTCTCTCTCTACTTTAGCTTCCCCCGCTCCGCAGCTGATTTGATGATGGTGGTGGGCCCGCGACCTGCACGTGGGCTGCGGAATGATGGACGCTTGTGCAGCCCAATGCCCTGACACAGGAGGACCTGCAAAAATACAGATTCTCTTTTCTTCCATCAGACAACCAACGGCAAGATGGAAAGGGCAGACTGTTGTAAAGTGCGCGTACTATGGTGGCTCTCGGCACAAGTTCTCAAGTCAGACTAACAAACGGAGCCTCAAAAGAGAGAAGAAAAAAAGCTCAAAATCAGAGTTTCAAGAGGTTGTCTGGGCAGCAAGTATCTATATCCTGCTTTCTGTTTCACTAGCATGTATCCTGCTGAAATTTACAGCGATGTGCAACACAGCAAGGTGACTTGTCACTAATAATTACCTTCTAAATCAGGGGGCTACTATGACTCGTGTGTATGTTGGGGGCTATTATGTCTCATGTATATGCTGGAGCCCCACCACAAAGTCTTCCTGAGGGTTCACATCCCCTCCACGTGCATCCATGTCCCCACCACAACTTGTTTATTGGGCAGTAGGGAGATCATGTGATGAGCTGCCCAAGTCCAGCCAACAGCTGTCTGTGTGCCCAGCGCCCCTGTGCACGCCACACACATTATCCCCTGACTCCTCACTGAAATGTGTTTGGAAATGATGAAGCTGGGCCTCAGACGGGCTGTGGAGCATGGCCCAGACCATTCAGGTAACAAGTGGCAGAATTGGGCCTCAAACCCAGGCTTGTGGTAACTGTCTGGCTACCACGCTTCCCATTTCAGGAGCAAGAGGACCCAAATGTACTAAAAACCTTAGCTTCTCCATGTCCTTCTGGTTGTACTTAGTGAATATGCATGTACTAGAAACCAAACTACCAAGGTGCACAGGCATGACCCAGATGACTCTCCGGGGTGTAGCCTGGACTTGAGAGGCCTGCCATGGGCAGGGGTCCAAGCTGTACCCAGCCTCAGCCTGGGAGCCGCCCACGTGCCGTTTGGCCAGGTGTGTTCCCTGCCCCTAGGTTGCAATTTCTCTAATATGTCCAGAGATAAAGGTACCCTGGGGTGAATATTTAAGAGAAATAGTATTTCCCATTATATTCTACTTTTAATTTTATTTGAAAATATAAACTATTCATTCGTTCATTTAATATTTTGAGACAAGGTCTTGTTATGTAGTTCAAGCTGGCCTAACTTACTATGTAGCCCACACTGGCCTCAAACTCCTGATGATTCTCCTGCCTTGGCCTCCTGATTGCTGGGATTACAGGGGTGTACCACCATGCCTGGCAAAAACATAAACTTTAAATACGTGACACTCAAATACCAAATAGTTTTGCTTTGGATATAGTTTTGTTCCAGGGCAGTTCCAGGCTTGTGGTAACTGTCTGGCTACCACGCTTCCCATTTCAGGAGCAAGAGTTATGAATGCTTACTACCTACCATTTGAGTATAAATCAAGCTTTCCCACGAAAGGGAGCACAGAAAAAGAATGGTACAGAGAGTAAAAAGGGTGAGGACGGAGAAATCCCCAAAGCACTGTACCAGTCCACTCATAAGACAGGGCTTGACCTAAATAGCATTTAGGGTAAGGCAGAGCGTGTCCAAATCGTAGACAGTGACAGAAAGCCTAAGCTTTGGTGTCAAGTGGTCCTGGTGCTGTCATGACTTTCGGCAAGTTTCTTAAATTTGTGCCTCAGTTTCCCCATCTGCCAAATGAAGCCAATATCAGACTCTACTAGTGTTAACATGACGATTAAATGACAATACCCATGAAGTGTTTGCTGTAATATACTATACAAAATCAAGCTCTATAAACAGCTGCTACTATTATAAAAAAACTGTATTACCAGTTGCAAATGCCACTAGGAGCAAGTACTAGCTAAGTGATGGCCCTTGGCCCAAAATTAGGGAATGTGACTGCCTCAGTGGCCCAGAGGCCTCTGCCCTTCACACTGTTTGACCCCCTAGAAAGGCTCCAAATTATTCTTCCTTGATGCACAGGGAAGTTTCTCCAAACCTTTGCTACAATACACACGAGCATTTTGGTACAAATACAAATAAATGATTTTCTTTTCCTTCCTTATTGGCCTTGTTAGTATTTCTTTTAGGCTGCCAGGAAAAGGGTATTAACAATTTAAATGAAAATCTTTCAAGTTAGCTATTTATTAGCTATTCAGATAAAAAAACACTTGGTATGAAGGAGGCCAAAATAATCTTTTTAAGACAAATACTTGGATCATGAATAAATTTCCATTATGTGTACTTTCCCTCTTATTCAAAAGGTCACCTAAATTTGGCTATAAATTTACAAATAAAAACAAAACTAGGGTATTATCTGTTTGTTTCCTTGCATGCCTGTTTTGGATAGGGACATTGTTTTCCTGTCCCCAGCTTTCTGCCTCATTTCCTCTGTAGTCTGTTTACAGACTCTGGGCAGGTCACATCTGCTCCCTTCTCCTCATGCACAGGGGATTTTTGTAGAGCAGTCTTGGGACTGCCCAGCTCTTACTTTATTCTAGAAACCTTAAGAGAATTATCAGTCTGGTTATTGTCTGTTTTAGAGAATATTTTCATGTTTTGGTTTTTGAGTTGAGAATTTTTAATTTAAGTCTCAATGGGATGGATTTGATAGCTTGTGTTTTGTTCAGTGATAATACTGGGGCTTTGTTTGGAGTCTAGTGCACTTATGTGCTTTATTCTAAATTACAGTTCAAGCTTCTATCAAAGTATTTGACTAAAATTATTGGCAACCGTCACATGTAGTTGAAAGTTCCAAGTTTTCTTTTTTTGTGTGGTATTGGGGATTGAACTCAGGACCTTGTGCTTGCCAGGCAAGCACTTATTCTACTACTAAGCTATCTCCCTGGCCCCCAAGTTTTCCTTTTCATATTTCACCAAGCCGTCTTTTCTTTTCCTGTATGGTTATATATATTTTTTAAATTTTTAAATTTTTTACATGGGGTATCACTATGAGTTCAGGCTAGCTTTGAACCCAGTATATAGCCCAGACTGGTCTTGAACTCCTGGTGAGTTCTGGAGTTGTAAGCATGTGCCACCACACCCGATTCTCCTTGTTCCTGTTTGTTATTTGAGATAGGAGCTTGGTATGCAGTCCAGGTTGGCTCTGAAGTCACTATGAAGCCCAGGCTAGCCTCAAACTCATAGCAATCCTCCTGCCTTGGCATCCTGAGTGCTAGGACTACAGGTGCACGCACCATGCCCAGTGGAACTTCATTCTCAAAAAAGATTTCATGAGAGCTGGGGATGTGGGTGAGTGGCAGAAGATATTATGACGTCTTTGGTTTAATCCCCAGCACTGGGGGGAAAAATCCCAAAAGATTACACAAAATAATACAGATACCTCAATCTATTGCTCTTTTTTTTTTTCAGAATTTTATTGATAAACAGCAATTAGACAGTTTCATATCGAATCGTT
>NDGN011514399.1:0-11442 GCA_002564285.1 Tympanoctomys barrerae
TGAACTCAGGCCCTTGTGCTTGCCAGGCAAGCGCTTATTCTACTGAGCCCTCTCCCCGGCCCCACTACCTGCTTCGTAAGAGCTGATTTTCACATCTTCTCTGCTGGCTTTTGGATTCCTGTAGCTCTCTCCTCTGTTGCACTCCCACCTGAAGCAATCTGTACCAAGCCGCAGCACATGCAGCATCTAAATTCCTTACTTCTTCTTTACCCTGCTGAGGTCACACTTAGCAATTTATAACTTCTTTCCTGGTACCTTAATCTGTACTTTGATCTTCTAGCTCTGAGTCATTCAAAAGCTACTATGCTTCCTTCCTCCTTGTCACCCACAGTCTTCATCATGGCCCCACACTGCTGCATGTTGATGAGCCTCAACCTAGTTAGCATTCTTTCCCCATTTTCCTGTTTTTCAGGTAAAATTTAAGCATGCAGATATGCTTTGTAGTGTTTAACAACAACATTTCATACTTGTTTATTTCACTGATTCTGTACAAACTGCTACTATGAGCACCTAAGCTATACTTGACAGTCTAACTCTCTTTCTATGCCAAATGTAAGTAAGATCAGAATTAGGAGTAAACAAATGCTAGCAATGCTGTGGACTCACATTTCCTTCACATGAAAAATCATATAAATATCCTCTTAATACAAAGACTTTCTATATGTTAGCCCAGGCTGCTGTGTCTTTAACTTTTTATTCTGTTGGAGAGATTAAAGACAGAAGATCATTGCAATTCTTCTAAGGAGCCATGAGAACACAGTTAGATTAAAAGCTACTTATTTTGCACTTTGTATTTTCTTTTGGTCCTTATTTTCAAATTGAACACAAGGTATCTGCAATGCAGATTGCTTTTACAAAGATGAATTTGACTAAACGTCATACTATGCATTCATTCAATAAATATTTGTTTTGTGTATCTTGTATAATTCAAAGCCTCTGTTAAATCAGGACATGTACAAATTAATAAGAAAAAGTTCATGTTGTAAAGGAGCTTTAATGGATTCTATTGTGGGCTTATCATCTTTGAAGAATAAATAACTCATTTCTGGAGCTGCCAGGACTATTGCTGGCTGACAAGTTTTAGCTAAATATTTTGTGGGACTTTTTTATAGTTGAAGAAAACCACCTATTCAAGGTCTTGTCCACATTTAGAGAATCCCCATGTGCAATCAAAAGAAATTTAATTGTTAGCTCCAGTTTGAGATACTTCTGAAAAGCCTCCACAACTGCACAGCTCTCCATAAGAATACTGAGGCTTTTCTGATAATTGCACCAGTCTGTAGCTTAACTCCTCTGTTTTGTTCTGACAGTTGTTGGTACTGGGAACACAAAAGTAGGCTCTTCATGAATCCATATCACCATCTAAGATTCTGATTTGGGGAAAATATACCTATTATGAGAATTCATGTTCTTTTTGTGATGAGCATTGGCACCTTTAATAATCTCAATGCTCTTTCAGAAACTATTCTAATAGAAGGAAAGCCTGTGCATTAAAAGAGGGACTTATCACAGGCTGAGACACAAGGAGGGTGAGAAAAGGAACTTCCGAACTTGGATTCCATATGAATAGGAGTTAGGCAGTTCCTTTTGGATAGAAAATTCAGAATGTACAAGGTGTAAAAATCTATGAGTTGACTTGATGCACAGGAAAATTCCATTGTCAGTAGGACTTGAACCTGTGAGAAAGAGAACAAATCAGAGTGGATGTTGATGAAGTGCCAGAAAGAGTCTGTTCTCAATGGCCTTGTATCCTGCATAGAGGATCCTGTGTTTTGTGCTAATAGTTGAAATATGGAAATTTTTTTAATCAGGGGTTAAGTTCTATTATCAGCAGTGTGTATGGGTTGCAGTAGACTGAGAATAGAGACGTGGAGGCCTCTTCAATATTGTGGAAACTCAGATAGTGATAGTTATACAATGTGGACATCTCCCATGAGAGGATTTGGGTGGGAAGGAACACAGGGATAAAAATGAGTGTTAAAACATAACACTTAGTGTGGTAGTAGAAGCACATGAGGAACAGCTGCAGGGGAATGTGCTATCACTGCAGAGGGCCTTGAATTTGAGGTATGTGTGGAGATACAAGAGGCTCTATTGAACAAAAGGATGAAAAAGGAAAGACTAATTTCCCTGAAAGATGAGTAGAAAGATATAGGAAGAGTTTAATTTAGACTTTCTTCACTATCATTTCTTCTCAAATATTTTCTTGATCTCTTTTGCATTTAAAGTTAGAAGCACTCTATAAAAATAATATGTCTTAAAAATGTGAGCCTTCAATTTATACCCAGTCTTTAAGGTATTTTCAAACAAAACATTTTATTAAATATTAATTAAGCAGATTCTATAATCTCACATAAGAGTACATTTTTACAGTAAATGAAAATACATATTTTCAAATTTATCTTTGATATTTCAATCCAATATTGTTCCCAATCTGAGTGCACATGGTCCTACACATATTTTGAATAATGTGCAGTTCATAAAATTTTTCTTTCTTCTATTTTTTACTTCATGTGAGAATGACTTTTTTAGTAGCTTTTTAAAACTTATGGATATATAATTAAATGTAGATTGTAAGGTACATTAGTGACCATCAAATGTTATATCTTTCAGTGGGTAATTAAAAAGGGCAAAATATTTTAAATGAATTTTTAAATACCTTCTTCTAATCATTAAACACGGTTACCATAGCTACATTTTGTAAATGTAAAACAGCAGAGTTCTCACAAGTATGCTCATCACAGTCACTTTTATTGATGATCTACTGAGCTTCATTTCCTAGCTGGAAAACCTTGTCGGTCAATTTATTTCAACATAACACCATTTGGTTGGGTGGTTATTAATCCTGTAATTGTTCACGGCATGCCAGGAACAATTCAATTAATTATTACAATATGTCTTACTTTGCTATGCTTCTGTATGTCAAAATACTCTACACACACAGGAGGAAAAATATCAGATGTTTTCAATTCTAGACATAAAAATCTATTATTAAATAAAAATATATAAAATTATTTTCTGTTTACCCTGTATACAATGCCTACTGATCCAAGTTAAATTTGACAAATTTTAGCCTCTGAATTTGAATTGACTCATCACTTCTATTTTTCAAGTCTGAAGAATGATTTCAACTTTTAGTTTCAATTAAGTGCCATAGTAGAGCAATTCCTGCTAGATCATACTAAAAAGAGAATTTCAGTTTTTCAAATCTAATATATAGAAACAGAGCCAATGCCTACAGTTCCATTACAGTCATGAAATCAAATGTTGTACAGTTAGGTTAAAAGTTGTGATGATGTATATAATAACTTTCACACATAGAATTAAATTTGGTTAAAGGTATTAGTAGTTGGATGTGCCTGAATGGATTTTGGAATATAAAACCTTATCAATAAAACATAATAATATATGGATTACTACATTTTAACACTCACGATGGGCTATTTTAGTTCACTATATAAATGGAAAATATAATATTCATTATGCAGCCCAGTTCTTGCTTTAAATCAAATTCAGTAGAAGCCTTCCATAAGAGAAAGGAATACAACCACTGCTTTGCAGTTAGCTTCCTTCGCTAGCTCCTGACTTACAATAGGCAAAAGATGACCTGCTTGCTAACCAGGTACTCTTCTCACTAGTTAAAGCACTATTGTTAATTTGCTATGCTTGTGGAAATTAAAAGCATAGATTATTTCATTATTCTTGGCAGTGAAGGAGAGTAACAAGTAAAAGGTGCATTGTATGTTAAATGACGAAATTTATAGGGATTAAGGTGATAAATATGAGATTAGGTGGAAGTAATATGATTCAGACTCTGACACCAAATTTGCTGTTTATTATTTTTCTGAGTTTATTCAAACATTTAAATGTGATGTATGAAAGTGACATCATATTATTTACTGCACAGGTTGGATATAAACATGATATGACATATGAAAACAACTTTTTATTAGCTTTTAAGCACTGTATACAAGTAAAAGATAAGACTAAATTTATACCTATTTAGAAATGTTCCTCAATATTAATGATAATGTAAAAATAATTTATCAGATTGCCTATTGATTTTTCTGAAATGTTTCACAAATTCATACATCCTGTTGTGGTAAAATATTTAATATGTGAAATGTGTTGCAAGTTCTTGTTTTTGTTCTTTTTTAAAATCGTATTTGGTTGTTGCAGGGCCTCACTTCACAGCTTGAAGTGATCCTCCTGCTTTCAGCCTCCTCATTGCTGGGATTACAGGCCTGCGCCACAACCTCTTGACTCTGGCTGTCTCAGCTCTCACTGAGAGTGTGGCTAGCGTGGCATGTGGTGTTGGGGGTTGAACTGCAGTCCCTGTGTTTGGTGAAGCTTGCCTAAGCAGGAACTTTAGTCCACTGAGCTATCTCACCCACCCATTGTTGCCAGTTCTGGGCAGAGTTCAAAAACCTTTGGAATTTCTTGAGGATGCCAGTAGCTGTACTTGTTATGCAAGGGAGGTGACTTCAGGTAGGTTCTAGATATCTGCATAATGAGAGCTGGTTACCATCAAAACACGCATGGAGGGAACAGTGTTAGAGACTAAATACAATCTTGTGGCAGGTGGCTTAATCAGATTCCAGTTAAAACTGTGGGTATAGCTAACAATCAATGTACCTGTTGGGTGACACACTTTTGGACAGAGAACACGATGCAGTTGGATTCCACTGGAGAAAAGTATGGAGGTCCTGTGCTCAGGACTCTGTTAATCCCTACTGTGGGAGACTTTTTCTAATTCAGATACTTTGATATCATATCCTTTAAAATGAAGCTCAAGCCCTAAGCATAGCATTTTCCTGAAGACTGTGAATTATTTTAATAAATTATCAAAGTGAGGGTTAAATCCTGAGTTGATTATTGCGGGCAGCTCTTGAGATATGTGTCTGGCATTCATGTGGAGGGATAATACTTAAATCTGTGCCTTTTCCTACTAAGTCAGAATCCTTAATCTTGCAGATGTTGCTACAATGAGGTTTCCATTCTAGGTGTGCTATAGTTTGTGCTCTTGGTATGGAAATAGAATATATGTAGCATAGCAAAGAAACAGCACATTTTTTACAAACATGACAATATGATTGCATGCTAAAAAATAAAATCCTGTAAGGGTTACTATAAAAAATATTTAAGAGAGTACATTAAATATATTTTAACATATTCAATGAGATGAATGATCAAATTACAGTTTAGAAGCCTACAAACTGCAAAAATAAAGAAGGGAGGTTTTTTTGGCCAATGCTTAATTAATGAAGCCCCTTAAAGATGCTAGCTTAGTTTGGATCCTCAAGCACGTGAGCTCCTGGTTTTTCTTAGAATGTAAGTGCAAACCAAAAGATAAGCAGTGTATTCAAAATGGGCAGTGCTTCTTTTTCATTTTAATGGGCAAAGCTTGCACCAGTGAGCTTTGTCATAAACTTAGTGTAAAAAATAACTTGAGGTGAGAATGTATACAGATATATGGTCACTGGCAAATGAGTTATCCTGATGGTCTAGGACCTGAAAGGGTACACATTAGATTAAGGTAGAAAAAATGCATGCAGAAAGGTCTTCGGGGGTTATGGAATGTGAGTATCTTTGCTTGTATGTGAGTCTCAACTGCCAGAGAACACCCATCATGTACAGTACACTGAATGAACACTAAGGTGACATTGCTGGGGAGAAGGGTGAGGGAGGGGTGGTGCACCCTGGAGGCACATTTTTTGACCAGCATTATTGGCCAAAAGGAAAATTATTTTTGAACGACTTACTCTATTTTAACATGGCAAACATTGGGCTACTTCAAAATGTGAATGTTACAACTGCAGTTTTATGCTCTGTTCCGTGTCCTATGTAAATGTCTTTCCAAACCTCCTGTTATGGGGCTGGAGAGGCAGCTTTTTGGAATGACTGGTTCTAAAGTGTGTCATTCTGGGATCAAGGGTGTGATGCTGGCATTGATTTTTGGTGCTCTGCTAGGATTAAGGTGCACCTCTCTGGGTGTAAGTTCTGCTGAAAGGATGTCAGGTACAGAGACTGTCACTGTTTGCTTGTAGCTTTCTGCCTGCCATGAGCTATTTTTCTCTATGATGCCACTTCACCATGGCACTGTTCCTTGGAGGAAGGTGATTATGGGTTGAAACCCCTACAAACTGTGAAGCAAAATAAGCCTTTTCTTTAACTGCATGTTGTATATTATTTTTGTCTCTGCAAGGAAAGAGAGTAACTGAGACATTTTAAAAATGTTATCTCATTTTTTACTGAATGTACTCTTTGCAACATTTATAATATTTTGTAAACCTTTCTTCAAAAATATTATTTATATGATTATTAGTATTCCTTTACTCTCCTCAACTATTACCAAAATTTGTTATAAATCATGATAAATAATGTCATAATTTATGGCTCTTTGAGCTATATTTGTTACGATGAGGTTTCCTTTCTAGGGGATGGTCCTGGTGATTGAACCCAGGACCTTGTCCTTGCCAGGCCCATGTTTATGCCACTGAGTTATCTGCCCAGCTCAGGACAAGGTTTCCTATGTGCATCTGGCCCCAGTAGCATCTCTAGCCACATGACTGCTCACACATGAGCTGCACTGAGTGATTCCAGACAGGTTTCACAGTTGTGGCCACACGTTAAGTCACATGCAGCCAGCCCATGGCCAGAGATGCTGCTGCATTTCATCTCTGCACTGTGCCATGAGATGGGTGGGAAGTGAGGCAGTGCTCATTCTGGCTCCTGTGAATCTTTTTCACTAGTTATAAGATGTTGCGTAAGTATTGCAGCACACTTGTATTAAACTATATATTTAATATAAAATGCATTTCTGCAAAAAGTATCTTAATTTTTGTCTACAGGTGATTTTAAGCTTCTAAAGTAGCATTGTCAGTTGTTTAAGTGGCTGCTTCCACAAAGCTGCCAGCCTCAGGTTGCTGTAGTTTGATCCCCACCACACTCCAGCCAGCCAAAAGAATGCCCTGGAGGCATTCGAGGACCTGAGCAAAAACAAACAAACAAACAAACAAACAAAAAACCCTTATTGCATTTTTGCTTACTAAATAATTATGAAAAAATTATCTATATTTTCTCTATATATCACTTTAAACATTTATTTAAACAGATTAATATATTCAAAAATGTTAGAAGGCAACAAATTGAAAGAACACCCTGAGTGACACTAAATCTAGATGCATTACTGAGTAGACAAAATACTTTGGCCAACATTTGCCTTTAACCATGTGACACTGGCAAAGTACACATACAAATAGCCTTCCTTGGGCGGTGGGGGGGGGGCATCTGCAGCCCAGCACAGTGAGGCCCCATTTCACAGCTCAGGAGATGCAGAAATAGGTGCCTGACCATAAGTCCACTGGTAATGTCATTGTTCCACAGTACCCAGGACTTACCCCTTAATAGAGTGATCTAGTCATGTTTGTTGCTTCCTGGTGTTCTTGTGCAATAGTGATTCTGTTTAGGAAGTTCTTTCCTATGTCTATGTTTTCAAGTATTCACCTGAATTATTTTCCAGCAGACTCAGTATTTTTGTTTCAATATCGAGGTACTTGACCCATATATATTTATTTTATTTATCAATATTAAATATTTGATAAGAGATATGGATTTAGATTCATTCCTTTATATGTAGATAACCAGTTCCCCAACATCACTGACTGAAGAGGTTACCACTGTTTATTTTTAGTACTTTTGTTGACGATCAGGTGGCTAAAGGTATATGAAACTATTTCTACATTCTATTGTATTGTTTGACAGTACCATTGAAATCCAGAGATCTCTATTAAAATAAATTGGATATAATTTAAAATATTAATATTCAAATAAATTAAATAATTTATTTGCATAAACTAAAATATAATTTAAAATTTATATTCAAATAAATTGGATAATCTAGATCTAGAAAAGAATTTTAACATTTATACCGAGCCAGAGGAGACCTAGAATATCCAAATAATATGCACAATGAAAACAAAGCAGGAGGCATTACAATCCCAGATTTCAAGATATATTACAAATCTATAGTGATAAAAACAGCAAGGTAGTAGCACAAAGACAGATTTGCAGATCAGTGGAAGAGAATAAAGGATGCAGAAGCAACTTTAGGCACATTCAGCTTTCTGGTCTTTAACAAATGACCAAACATTAATGCTAAAGATAGATTGACTCTTGGACAAATAAGACTGTGAACTTGTTACACACATGCAAGAGACTGAATCTATGTCCATATCTATCACCATACATTAAAATTAAATCAAGATGGATTAAAGTCCTGTTTATTGAAACAGAAACATCTGATTTTCTAGACTATAAAATAAGTAAAACTATGAAAGACATAAAGCATAGGCAAATGTGTTTAGAATAGAACAGCAAGTGGGCAAAAACAACATCCACAATCAACAAGTGGGGTTGAATCAAATTACAAATCTGCAAACATAGGAACAATCTACAGAGTGAAGAGACAATCTACAAAAGGATAAGAAAGAAAGAAAGAAAGAAAGAAAGAAAGAAAGAAAGAAAGAAAGAAAGAGAAAGAAGTGGTTGCCAGAGGAACTCCTCAGGCAAAGGAATAATAATTAATAAGATAGCTAAGATTGCTTTACTAATTTCTATCAGTTTATTTAAAGGAACAGTTAATGTTTAATTATTTGATCAGTCTTTCATTCTTATATCTGATAATCTGAGCAACTACATTGAAGACAACCATATTGTAGTGGTTGGTAGTTAAAAGCTTAACTAAAATGGCTCAGCATTTCTGCAGCCTACAATGGCAGCCCCCACCCTAGAGTGACTCATCACTTAAAGGATATAAAAGGGAATTGGGGAAGGATGAAGTTTTACATTTCCTTGGAGGAGCTCAGGTCTTACAGTTAGTTTGGATATCATTTCCTTGCTTCTAGTGAAGACCCTTCGGCCTCTACCTTGGATCCTTCAGCCTTTTTGGTGTAAAATCATTACCGTTCTGTCAGAGATCCATCTGCCTCCTGATACAAATTTGAATAAAACACCACAGTGGACCCTAGACCTTAGACTGAATCTTTCAGTCTCCAGTGTACAGACACCCTCTGCACACTTTCTTCTCTGCCTGTGTGGCTGACCTTCAGAAGGAATCTTGTAATTTTTTATACATTTGTGCATCTTGTGTTAAATCTGTTCCTCTAGTAAAACCCTGACTGATACAAATATGTAATGTAACAACCATTGCTAATTTCCTATCATTTTGTTTTGAAATTCTGTATCATTTTATTGTGTTTGAATTGTTTTGTTTCTGTCCTTGTTGTTGCTATTTTGTTTATGTTCTGTCTCTTTAAAATAAAAAAGACTCAGGACTGCTTATTTTCTCAGCAGAATAAGCACTGGCCTGGCAAGCACAAGGGCCTGAGTTCAATTCCTTATTCCACAAAACAAAACAAAAACACACAAAAAAATAAAATAAAAATAAAAAAGACTCAATAGAAAATGAACAACTGTAATGAATAGGCAATTCTTGAAGAAATAAGTACAAATGACCAATAAAAATATAAAGAAACATTCAACATCTCTGAACATTATGGAAATGCAAGTGAAAATAATAGTGATATTTTACCTTACTACAGAAAGAATAGTTGTCTGTAAATCAAAAACTAAACATAGAAAAACCATTTGATCCAGCTATTTCCCTCAAGGTTTCTTTATAAAAGAGGTAAAGATTTCACAACATCGTGGTATTTGTATAGTTGTGTTTAGAGGCCTATATATCCATCAACAGATGATTGTTTAAAGAAAATGTGCTATTTATAGACAATGAAGTCTTATGCTGCCATAAACAAGGATAAATTTGAGGTTTTTGTAGGAAAATGGATTCATTTTATTTTATTTTATATTTTATTTATTGTGGTACTGGGCATCAAACTCGGGACCTTGCATTTGCCGGGCAGGCACTTATGCCATTGTGCTATCTCCCAGGCCCAAAAATGGATACACTTTAAAACCATAATGTTAAGCAAAATAAATCAGATGCACAAGCTTTATTATCATATGGTTTCTCTTAAGAGAGAAACACAAAGTAATGTTTAAATAATTTGAAAAGCAAATAAAAGATGAGTAATAGAGATCAGGGAGATGGATCTCTTCCAAATAGGAAAGGTGTCTAGAAATGCAGGAAAGGAGAGGAAGAGGTAGTAAGAAGAATGTGGATGTGTTGCTTGCATGTGCGGACTCTCGCTGATGAAGGCGATCCTGCAAACGTGTGCTGCAAATATGTGCTGATGCATTGGTGACAGACAGGGCCTATGGTGAAACTGTTATAGGTAATGTGAGAACCAAAAAAAAAAACAGAGCTTCTTCAACTAAATGCCCTGCTCCTGAGTGGCATCTGACAGGCTTGTCCTTACACTTCTTTCCTGTCATTGGCCTTTCATTCATCCCCAGTGTTTGAGGAGCTGTAGATTTTGGTGAGCATCCTGAAAGCATTCTGCTAGTACAGCTAGCCCTGGGCCAAATGACACACACTTGTGCATAGTTTTATAGTAAATTCTGTAGAATGGTTTCTTTGTTTGTTTGCCCATACTCATGTCATCATGTTGGCAAGAACATGCTCTTCACGTCCATTATCACAAATATTCTTTTCACACTAAGTAGCTATACTACAACACGGTCCTGGCACTTTCTCTACTACAATAAAATCTTGGCAATACCTATTCTGATTAAGTATAAAAATCCAAAAATTGAAGGGATCAGACTCCCATAAGATTACCCTCAATCAGGCACCATGTCTGATGTAGGAGGCTGCCTATATTCAGGTTGATTCTCTAAATTTCAGTATAAAAATACAATTTGAAGTTGCCCTACAATTAGTAACCATGGCCTTTTCATCATAATATATGGGGTTTTATTAATACTGTATACTCTGGGGGCCAGGGAGATGGCTCAGTGGAATAAGTGCTTCTCTAACAAATGCAAGGGCCTGAGTTCAATCACCAGTTTAAAAAAAATGTACAAACTAGAAGTTTCACATGCATGTATTTATCATAACTTTGGCCCTCAGATAGATAATGGGCCCCATACCCAGGCTAGTTGAGCCCAAAACACCATTTATCATTTATTTAAGACCTCAAGTCACACAGTACAGTTCTCTCCAAGATGACCCTCACAATCTTAAATCACAAATATATGAATAACAAATGTACTGCAGTGAGTAATCAGAAATAGCAATAGAAATAATTAAAAACTTTATATGCTATTTTGAGACTATTTAAATAGTTTGCCAAATATGATCACATTCAAGGTAGTGGTATTAGCAAGGTAACAGAGTAGAGAGCCTAAAGCTTCTCTTTCTTATACAGATCCCAGGTTAATTATAATATTCTGTCCCAAAGACTTTATCATTTTTTGTTCCATAATTTTATTGAGAAACAAATAGCAATGAGACAGTTTCAAAACAAATTGGTAGGACAG
>NDGN011514401.1:0-10401 GCA_002564285.1 Tympanoctomys barrerae
CACCTTCAATTTTAAGAAGAGCTGTGTGTTCCCTCTGGTTCCAGAGACCCTGCTTATAGCCAGAAAAAAATGTCCTTGCACCACAGTCTGCCAGGCATAATTGCCTGTTAGAAGTCCTGTTCCCAGCAGGCCTCCCCAGACTCCACAATGGCCTATCCTGTATTTTCTGTATACACAGATATATCTTTTCCCCTTCTTTCATCCTTTTCCTCACCCCAGTTCTTCCTTTCCTTTGAACAGATTCTTTCCATTTCACAGTATCTATTGTACCTTTCTGATTTTATTTAATCTTTCAGGTTCTTTAATGAGACAATACAATGTTAGTACATGCAGGTCTGATTTATTTCACTTATGAGTTGCATTCATTTACCTACAAAAGCTTAGAGTTTATCTTTTTTATAGATGAGTAATCTCCATTGTGTAAAAATACCACTTTTTTTTTTTTTATCCATTCCTCAGTTGATGGGCAGTTGAGTTGTTTCCAAGACTTAGCTATGGGAAATCGCACTGCTATGAACAGGAGTGTACATGTATCACTGTAGTATGAAGTTTTCAGTCCTCCTGGAAAAATATACCAAAAGGGGAATGCTGGGGTGGCTGCAGGGGAAAATATGTTTTTCTCCACTATTGGGGGGAGTGTAGACTAGAACACTGGTGCAACCACTATGCTACGATTGGAGGTCCCATTGAACTCAGCTATTCCCCTCTTGGTCATAGATATTTTGCTGTTTGTACTTAGCTTATAAAATTTGCTACAGTGAGCATAGTTTTGAAGAAGTTTTTCTTTGATTCTTGTTTAAAATTCTTTTTGATGTGTACCTAAGATATTTTATGCATCTGTCTTGAACATAAAGAAAATTTAACTATTATCAACATTTTTCTCTTTGTATTGTTGAGTTCATAGCATATCTATTATATTCAACAAACTCCTTTGAATTTCTTAGTGCTTATTCTATCATTTTAACGTCAAAATTGGTAATGCATATTATAGGTTTTGCTGTGATCAAGTGAAATCTTTCAATGCATCAATCATGCTCATTTTATTATGGGTCACTCAGTATAGGAACCAGATCAGAAGTCAAATTGGAATCTGAATTTGCGCCTTTATTTACTGAGCCCAGGGCTGTCAGTCAGTTCTTACACAGAAGATTGATTGGCCCCTAACCCATGGAGCAAGGAATTTTTAAAGCAAAAGAACACATTCTGCTTGGTAAACAAATTTGTCATCTAAGACAGAACAGTGCCTTTAGAGATGGCATGACCATTACTCAACATACATTCTTTCTGGGGCATTGTCCAGTTCCCATTTACCATACATCTGCCTATGTGTGGTTTCACACAAAGAGAGATCACAAGGAGTTAGACAGTTAATTGTTTACTATCACAGCAATGCTTTCCAGTTGGTTAGCAACACCTTAGACATTCTGTACAGTTAGAAACATTTCGACCTTTAGTTTCATTTCTTTCGTAGGTGTATTATGGGAACTCACAGTCCATTGATCACTTATCTACAGTACCCCAAGCCTCCTTGCAGTCTTACAAGGAAGCAGGGTCACAGAAAGTTGAGAAGAGTAATTTTTCACATTTAGTTTAACATTAACCCATCAAAATTTAGTTAACATTTGTTTTTGGCAATAACACCTTCTTTACATTTTATGAATAACTTATTTACATTTTGAATTACCTAGTTTTGATAGAGTCATGGGTTTATCTTTAACTGACTTTTTTTTTTTTTTTTTTTTTTTGTCTGTATTTAGGACATTGTCTGCAAGGTCTACAGGGTCTCACTACATAGACCAGATTCATAGTGATTCTCCTCTTTTCAGCTTTCTAAGTATGGCGATTACAGGCACACATCATCACTCCCATCTCAATTGCCATTTCAGCAAGTCCCGTGGGTGGGGCCAGCCCAGCCAGCCAGGGATTGAACCCTGGCTGCTGTGCTCTGCCTAAGCAGCTGCTTTAGTCTGTTGAGCTATCATGCCAGTCCTAATTGACTTTTTAAATTGAGGAGTATTCCCAAATGTCTGGCAAGCTTTGGCTATCTACTCATATTGAGGAATGTAATGCATTTTGATGTGTTTTTTCCATTTTGTTCTAATTGCAAAATATCTAATTTCCACAAGTTACAGGAAGATTAATTATGGTAACAGTTTCCAGAGACTTAATTTCTTAGTCAATTGACTATAAAGTGAGAAGGCATGGCAGAGTGGTGCAGTACAGAGTAACAAGCTCATGGCAGGGCAGGCATGGAACAACAGTCAGCAAAGGAAGAGGGATCTCTCTTACCTGGTGGCCTACCTGATTCACCATGCAGTGTCACACACAGCTCATAATCATCATTGGATGAATCCATTATCACACTCATAATCTACCTATACAAAGCTCCACACACATATGAGGGCATGTAGATGTCATAAGGCCTCTGGCTCCACAAAACTCATATGTATCTCTTTATGAAAAATACATTTAATCCATATCTAAGAGTGTCCATAGTTTCAGTATTGCTGAAAAGTCCAAGTTCTCAGAGATTTAAGATAAAATCATGTGCAAGCCCCTGTAAAAATGAAAAGAAAGGGCTGGTGGGATAGCTCAGCAGCCTGAAGTGCCTGCTTAGGCAAGCTAAGGCAAGAGCAGGGACTGCAGTTTGATCGCTGGCATCACATACTGCACCAGCCCTGCCCCCTGGGCAGGATGAGCTGGCCAAAAAGAAAAGAAAGTTGGATACTTCCAAGATACACTGGCAGAGGATTAATACTTTCAAAAGGTAGAACTAGTGGAATAGAACATAATGAGACCAAAGTAAGTTTTAAATCCACCAGGGAAAACAATAAATTCCATGGTTCCATATCTAGCACCTGAACCATTTATGGCAAGACATGAACTCTAATGGGCCTGAGTGGCTACATCTCTATGGCACTGACAATAGTTGTCGCTCTCATGGGCTCTCCTTTGGGCTGGCTTTGCTCACCCTTTACAGCTTTCCTCACCAATCCACATTCCTGGCTTCTCAGAACTTCTGGGGTCTCTACTACACTTTTAATATTGCAATCACTGATTTATTCTCTACCCTCTCTGGAGTATGTTACCTGGCCTCCCTGACTTCTGTAATCTGGGTGGAAGCCTTCCTGCAGCCAATACTCCTACCCTTTTAACAATTTCTTCCTATTTCATAATATATATTAGGTTCTTATTCACACTTTCAGTTTCTGACACAAGAGAGACAATGTGATATTTACTTATATTTGTCAAATTTATTTCATTTAGGTGTATGGTCTCAAAGTCCATTTGCAGCTATGAATTTTTCAAATTTATCCTTCTTTATAGCTGAGTAGTATTCCCTTGTATAAATTTTTCTAATCCATTCTTCTATTGATAGGTATTTGGGTTGTTTCTAAGCTATACCTATTATAAAGTGTGCTGTGATAAACATGGGCATGAATATATCACTGTGGTCTGTTTTTAATTCTTTTATGATGATACCACATAGCTGGGTAAAATGGAACCTCTAGTCCTAGATATTGAAGAATACTACACTGTTCTCTACAGGAGTTGCACCAACCTACATTTCCACCAACAGTGGAAAAGTGTTTTCTTTTTTTCCCCACAGCCCTGCCGACATTTGTTATTGGTTGATTTATTGATAATAGCTATTCTTTCTGGAGATGGTATTTCAAAATTGTTTTAATTTGCATCTCTCAAATGAACCATGACATTGAACATTATTTTCATGCATTTATTGGCTATTTGTTCTTCTTCTGAGAAATGCCTATTCAGTAAAGATGCCCATTTTGGATTAGGTCTTTAAATATGGGGGATCTGATTGTTTCAGTTCTGTACAGGTTCTAGATATTAGTCCTTTGTCTGAAAACCAACCAAGATTTTTTCCACTCTGAGTTGTATTTTCTTTCTGCTGGTGATTTCTTTTGCTATGCAGACTTTTAATTAAGGAGAGATCCCACTTGTTATTTCTTTGTAATATTTCCCATGCAATCGGGGTGTTTTTATGAAGTCATGGTCTTCACCTATATCTTCAAGGGTTCTACTTATTTTCTCTTGCAGATTGAGTATTTCTGCTTTAATATTTAGTCCTTGATTCATTTTGATTTTTGTTCAGAACATGGTGATAGATATGGATCTAGTTTTAGCTTTGGACATGCAGAAAGCCAGTTTTTCCAGAACTATTTATTAAAGAGGGTTTCTTTCAATAAATATTTTGGCTCATTTGTTAAAGATAAAATGGCTGAGTGTGTTTAAAGTTCTTTCTGCCTCTCCTGTTTTATTACCTTCAGGTCTGCTATTTTTTTTTGCCAGCACCTTTCTTTTTAAACAACATTGCAGTAGCTCTGTAATATAATTTTAATTCCGATTTTGATGTCCCCTTGCTTTGGCTTTGTTGCCAAAAATTGCCTTTGCTATTCTAGGTCTCTTCTGGTTCCCAAGGAATTTTGAGAAATTCCTAGATCTGTGAGGTATGCTAATAGTATTTCAATTGGGATTGCACTAAATTTGTATAATAATTTTGGGAATATGATCATTTTTACTATGGTATGTTCTCACAGGATTCACAAGGCTGTCTTCTTTCAAGGGTTATTGCTTTGTTTGGCTTCTGCACCCTTGAGCCCCATCACAAGAACCATCCCTGTAGTTTCTAAAGTCCAATCCCCTATATAAAATGTACGTAACTGGTGTTTTTTCTTTATTCTGGTGTTCAGCCATTTTGGGCATCATAAGGTTAAGCCCAGCCAGTATGTACCTAAAAGCCAAGAAATGCTTATTCTCTTTTTGTTTGTCTGATCTCTTGAATTCCGCAACAAACAGTGGGACTCTGGCAGTAAGAAATTCAGAACATCATGGTTTATGTGTGGTATGCATGGTGAGAAAATTAAGTTATTGCAATGTAAACATGAAAATTTCATATAATAGAATTTTATGGAAATTATAATATTGAAAAAGTATGCATCATTATATGCATGACAAAATCTGCAATGATGTTGGTATATAAGTAGGTATCTTGTTATATGAAATACAAAATTTGGCAATCTAAAATTGTGTGAAAATAATTCAATTTTGTCAAACACTTATGCTAGCTAATCTCTGAAAATATCTCTTACTATGAAATATAGCATCAAAGTAAAAAGAAATCCTTTGATAAACAGAATACAGAAAATATTATAAATTTAATTTACCAAAATTTAAAAGAAAAATAGTGCAAAATCTAGTAAAAGTAGTTACAAAATTAAGATTTTTAATTGTCTATAAACACTAAAATACTAACTATACTTGAAAATAAAAAATATATTTCAATTCACGATGATAAATTTAGACACTATATGTGAAGCTCAGACACTTACATAAAACACCCAATTGTCAAATCAATATTTTTATTTTAAATATTCCATATATATTATGTCTATAATTGATTCACTGAAAACCACATAATATATGTATTCTGTGATGTCTCCATCTAGGACTTGTATTCTTTGGAAAATTCAAACATTTTGTATTGCTTCTACAGGTTTACATAAGAAATTTTCATAGGATTTTCAAAATAGGCTTATATATAGTTTCTTCTTAGTGAGACTTCTGTATATTTGACATGAAATATATATCCATGTACTTGATATATGTTTACTGAAAGCACTTCCACATTGCTTACATGCACAGGGTTTCTCCTCAATGTGTATTTTTATGTCTATGTAATGAAGTTTTGTAGCAAATCCTTTTCACATTGCTTGCATACATAGGGTTTTTCCCCAGTGTGACTTCTTTCATGTATTTGACAGTAATCACGTGTGCTAAAAGCTTTCCCACATTGCTTACAAGCATACGGTTTCTCCCCAGTGTGAGATCTTTCATGTATTTGAGAATGACTGTTTCTGCTGAAAGCTTTCCCACAATGCTTACATACATAGTTTTTCTCCCCATTGTGACATCTTTCATGTCTCTGACAGTCATGGAGCCATCTAAAAGCTTTCCTGCATTGCTTACATGTATAAGGTTTCTCTCTAGTGTGAATTCTTGCATGTATTTTACATTCATTATGGCATCTGAATGTTTTCCCACATTGCTTACATGTATAGGGTTTCTCCCCAGTGTGACTTCTTTTATGTTTTTGAATACCACCACTTGTCCTGAAAGCTTTACCACATTGCTTACATACATAGGGTTTCTCACCAGTGTGAGTTCTTTCATGTAATTGACAGTGACTGTTTGTTCTGAAAGCTTTACCACATTGCTTACATACATAGGGTTTCTCACCAGTATGAGATCTTTCATGTATTCTACAATGACACCGGTCTTTGCAGTCAGTGTAGAGGGAAGAGAGAGACTTGATGGATGCTACAGTTGCTGTTCCTCCTCTGCTCTTCATTGTTTTCTGCTGCTATGAACTACTGCCATTTGCCTTGGAGCCAGCTGAGTATGAACTAACTTCCACAAACTGTGAGCTAAATAAACCTTTCCTTCTTTAATTTTGAGTGTCAGGTAGTTGTCCCAGCAACGAGTAAAAAGTAACTAAGACAGGAATCTATGACAAACCAAAAGCTAACATTACACTAAGTGGACAAAAATGAAAGCTTTCACTCTGAAATGAGGAACAAAACAAGGATGTGAACCATCTTTGTTTTATTCAACACAATTTTTGGAAACCTTATTCAGAGCAATTAGACAAGACAAAGAAATAAAAGAAATAATGATAGAAAAGGAAGAAGTTGAACCACAATGTTTCATAGATGACATGATGCTCTACATGGAAGATCCCAAAACTCTACCAAAAGACCTAGATTTAATAAGGAAATTTAGTAGTCTAGGTGGATACAACATCAACTCTCAAAAATCAATAGCATTCTTACATGTAAACAATAAAACTCACTGAGAAAGAAATTAGGGAAACCATAGCCTTCTAAATAGCATCCATAAAAATGAAACACCTAGGAATTAACCTAACAAAGGTAATAAAAGATCTATAGAGTGAAAATTACAGTTCTCTAAAAAAGGTGAACAAAGAGGATATCAGAAAATGGAAAAATATCCCTTGCTTAGGGGTAAGAAGCAACACTGTGAAAATGGCTACACTCTCAAAAGTTTTCTAGAGATTTAATGCAATTCCAATCACATACCGTTAACATACTCAAAGAATTAGAGAAAATATTCCTAAAATTCATGTTGGAGCAGAAGAGACCTAGAATAGCAAAAACAATCCTGGGTAACAAAGGCAAGGCAAGAGGCATCACAATCCCTGACTTCAAATTATACTACACAGCTACTGTGATAAAATGAGCATGATACTGGCAAAAAGGGGACCTGAGGAGCAGAGGACTAGATCACAATGTGCAGATACAACTACAAATGCAGTCAGCCACCTTATGTTTGACAAAGGGGCTAAACTTGTTCACTGGAAGAAAGCCTCTTTAACAAATGGTACTAGAAAAACTGGTTTTCCACAAGCCAAAGGCTAAAATTAGATCCATGTCTATCACCAAGCACTAAAGGCTTTCATAAGTAAATGGGTGCCACTTGAGACCATATTCCTAGGTGAAATAAATCACTTACATGTATAAATATCATATATATATATATATATATATATATATATATATATATAATGTAATTAGTACAGAGTCTCATATGTCACTAGTAGTGATCCTCCTGTTATAAGCCTCCCTAGTGCTGGTATTACAGGCATGTACCACCACACTAGGTCTTGGTAGCCAGCTCAACATGCCTGGGGTGGGGCAGCACAGAAGGGGGATTGAACCCAGATCCTTGAGCTTGCCTACGCAGGCAACTTAGACTACTGAGCTATCTCCATAGTCCTATTGTACAATATGTTAGCAGTTCACAAGTCTTGGGAAAACTGAAATAAAAAGGAAGAGTTTCTTTAGAAACTAAAAAAAATATTGTAAATGATTAGGTTACTGACTATGTATATTTTAAGTGAATGAATAAAATGGTGAGAGTAAAACTTTAGCAAAACTGGGAGAAAAATCACCCAGTTGATGAAAAATGCTCAAGTAATTTGAAGAGATTCTCACTTCAATTAATAATGAATAATGAAAGGTAAGCAGCCAAAAGACAAGCAGCTTTGAGAAAGAGGGGGAAAAAACTGGTGTGAAAGCAATAAAAGAGAACAAAAAGGAATGAGAAAGGGAAAGAATGTAAAAATGGAAGAGGCAGAGAAAGAGATGAGAAAAGGAAATTAGATGGAAAAAAGAAACAGTAAGGCAATGAGACCGGGAAGGTCAGAAGACAAATGCATGGAAGAAACATTTGGCCAGCGTGCTCTTATTTATAGCATCCCTGCCTGAACTTTTCTGGAGAGAGTTAGGTAAGAAAGGCCTGCTGCTCTTCTCTTCCTTCATCTTCAAAGGATGAAAGTGACAGGACTGTTGACCTTGCATATCAGGATCTACATAGCCTTTTAAAAAACATTTTAGAAAAAAAATATTTTAGAATTTAGGGCCAGTCAGATAGCTCAGTGGATTAAAGCTCCTCCTTAGGCAGAGCAGAGCAGCAGGCATTCAATCCCTGGTGTGCGGTGTGCGGTGCTGGCCTTGTCCCCAGGGCATGCTGAGATGTTGAGTGAGACTGGGCGTGGTGGCACCCATCTATAATCCTAGCACTTGGGAGGCTGAACACAGGAGAATCACTAGGAGTCCAATCTATGTAGTGAGACCATATAGACCCTGTCCTAAATACATATATCTATATCTATATATTTATTTTAGAATTTGGGTTAGAAATAACTGAGGAAGAAAGGACCAGAGTGTTTGCCAACCACAGAGAGGTAGACTGCACCCATGGAGAAGTCAATCCACTGTCTCTCAGGAAAGGGGATTCTGAAGTGGGCAGATGCAGTGAAGACAATTGCAGAGAGGCAATAAGAACTAAACAGTTTGTGAGACCACATGCAAGATGTGTAGATTTTTTTTTTCTACATAGGCCTCCTTCATGAAGGAAAATACGACAGAGAAAATCTGCTAGACTCAAAAACAATGAATAAAACTGGAATTCTCACATATGAACACAGCATAGGAGAAATATAACACAATATCAGGGAAATACACAGTGGGCAAATCTCATAACTATACACTAGAATTGCACAAAGCAAAAGCTGCAGAATGTCCGGTGAGGCCAGGACACATGATGACACTGAATATAATTTTAGAGATGGACAAAACCAACATAAATACATCAATGTAGGTATTTTTCAGTCACTCCAAAGACTGCCTCTAGTGAGCAGGGTGAGGACATACTTGAGTGGTGTAACTAGAAAGGCACTAGCTGCAGCTGCTATGGGAAGTACAAGAAGGCAAAGAGGATACACTGAGATAACATTGATAATTTCACAACAAGCACAGATGTTGTGCCTCCTGAGATCCAAAACAGACTGAAGTCACAATGGTGAAAAAGATAGCGTGTGGAAAAAAGCTAGTAATAGTAACTGAATAACTCTATGCCACTGAAAAATTTGCTGGGCATTATATTACACTATACTTTCTTTTCATCAATTCAATTACAATGGCCATAATATTCACTGCTCTGAATGTTATAAATGAGACCTATATATTAAGTTCTTAAAACAGACTTTAGGAAATACCTGGATTTTATTAACACTGACTAGAGGGAATGGCATGCATTTGGATCAAGGTACACAGGCATTATCTAAGTATAATATTTCTCATACTGAGCATGTTACAGGAAATAAACATCCGGATTGGGGGTACTTCATAAATGTATTCTCTGAGGGTATTTGCCTTTCATTAATTGCATTGATTTATTTTTAATCTGCATTTTTAGCATTTGATGCAGACATCTTATTTTCTACTGATAAACAGCAAAGGGAGAGGGAAGCAACACTACACACTTGCAGATACAATGTCTTGGGAAACTAAAGCAAGGGAGAGTCACAACTTAAAGGTCAGAGTGGAAAATTCAGCAGGAATCTGTAATTGTAAGCAACTAACATAAAATTGTAAATGTCCTATAAAACTTCCCTAAAATTCAGGGAGTAAACAGCACACCTTCACTCAGAGAAAGACCTATCTCAGTCATGGTTTTAGTGGAATATTTTATAATACATCAGAATGGAATTAAAATTTGTTAATTGTAATGCGTTCAGAACTATTTAGCATATATATATGGATATATGGATATATACAGACTAATAATACAAGTAATAAACATTTTTCCAAAAAATAAAAAAAATACAAAAAGTCTCTTTGAACATAAGACAATTGTCAAATACAAACTACAAATATTATGTAGGATGCAATTAAGAATCTTTAGAGGAGTGTGCAGAGAGCTTCCTGCTACCCTGTGCCAGCGGGACCAGTTCCAGCCAAGGCGCAGCGTGGGCCGGACCCTCTCCCACCCCCTTCGGACGCCCCCCACCACTCC
>NDGN011514404.1:0-11545 GCA_002564285.1 Tympanoctomys barrerae
GCAGCAACTGCGTGAGTGGGTTCCAAGCCCGGGTGGGTGAGTCTTTGGGAGGATTAATGATGATGTGCATTGTAGTGGAAACATTAATGTAAATACCCATCATAATTTTCAATTTTGCCTTATGCATAGCAGTACGTTGACTTTATTTTTAGATGAGCCCAAATCAAACATATGTAAGTAACACAGATGTAAAACATCACATGTTACAGACATATGTACTTCAGGTATGCGCACTATATATTCTTAGACTGACAGTGTAGGAGAATATTCATTTCTTGGTGTTGTGTAGTTCAATTTGCAAAGTGCAAGAAGCCACTAAGCCCATTTTTCAGACTCCATAAATTATATCCTTATTACTATTTCACATCCTCTATATTCCTAAATTCAGTTTCACTATGTAACTCCTTAAAGTATTTTCTTAAAAGGTTCCTCTTTCAAAAATAGTTACCAAATTGTTAATTATAAAATCTGAGTGATCTGAAAGAATTGTGTGGCTTTAGGGGAGAAAAATTACTCATTTCTGATGCAAATTGTGTGTGGAAAACTGTCTTGTGATAAAGAAACCACCAATATGGGCTGGCTTCCCCCCAGCGCCCCCGCTTGCTCCTCGGCACCCCCAACCGAGCAGGCACGGCTTGCCACGCAGTTACCACTGCAGGGCCCAGAGAGCTTTGCTCCCTATTTCATAGCCGCGCCAGGAGGGTAACATCATTCTGCTAATTGTGCTGTTAAGACAGACATTCATGAAAGACCTTTATCATCTTTTAAAATGTGATAGGAAATAGGCATTGGTTAATTAATTCATAGGTTGTAACAAAGGTAGAAGGGGAGAAATACAATTTACTGTCCAATATACGTGCTATGAGGAAAAATATATTTTTACAACAACTATTAAGCTGAAAAGGAACTTCAAAATTGTACTCAAGAACA
The DNA here is from genome assembly GCA_002564285.1 of Tympanoctomys barrerae. NCBI lineage: Eukaryota > Metazoa > Chordata > Mammalia > Rodentia > Octodontidae > Tympanoctomys > Tympanoctomys barrerae. The sequence continues at coordinate 931 of NDGN011514404.1, forward strand.
GAAACAATGAAATTAGAGGGCACCGATGTTTGAAGAGGCAATCCTACCGCACGGGCCTGAAAAGCATGCATGGCACTAAGAAACCCATGATGAGTCACACTGCGGTGGGGACACAACAAGATCTGTAAGCACGAGAGGTGAAATGAAAGACGGCAGAAATGCAACACGTGGCAGTGAAATGCCTAGGTTTCCTAACATATAATACTGTGTATTTATAATTTTGGGGGGTATTGGGGATTGTACTTAGGACTCTGTGCTTGCCAGGCAGGTGCTTATGCCACCTAGCTCTCTTTCTGGCTCAGCATACTGTATGTTTAAACCAGCAAAAACTTCAAACATAAAAACATATACATATACATATGAACAGCCTATGTGTCATGCTCTGTTATAATTCTCCTTTACCTTCTCTTTCTTATCCTGTGCAGTTTAAGGCTCTTGTTTTCTTTCCTGCATTCTCTTTTGTTCTTTGTTTCCATTAGCAGAAGTCAGTAGTGTGCGATGCTTGTATTCATCTGTGGAGTAGGGCCATGCAGTAATATACTTTGATTCTTTCATTTCTCTTCCCTACTTCCCCCGCTCCATCCAGCTCCATATACCCTTCTCTGCTTTGGCTTTTCTCGTTTTTCTCCAATTCCTGTTGGCAACACACGATGATTCCACTAATCGAGGGAATGACGCCCAAGTATATGGCCTGTCCGAAACATTTTTATGTCCCCTTCCGGTCCCCTTCATTCCCCCGTTGGTGTCATCTCCTTCCCATCTCAAAAGACATATATCTTTATTTTATCAGTCTTTTTTGTGACTTGACACTTTGGATTTCTCCTATGAGAGAAATCACATAGCGCCAAAGTTCGCTTTTCACCTGTTTCCAGGAGCGCCTCAAAACGATCCCTTTCTGCAGCCGAACAGTGTTCCAGCATGTGTCCATTTGAGATTTTGTCATTCCCCTGCTGACGGACAGTGTGGGCTGCTTCCAAAATCTAGCCATTACAAACTGTGTTGCTATATACATGAGTGTACATGCTGTTTTTGTTTTTCTGTATTTAGTGCAGGGTCTCACTACACAGATCAGACTTACAGCGATCCTCCTGCTTTCAGCACTTGCCACATGGCTCAGCGTGCCCTGGGGGTGGGGCTGGCATGGTGCTGGGGATCAAACCGTGGTCCCTGTGCTGCCTAAGCAGGCACTAGACTGTTAAGCTATCTGGCCAGCCCAAGTGTCATCAATCGTTATAGGGGGATACCTAGACAGGAAACCCCGAGGTCAAATGTGGTATGTGGGCCTCTGGTCCTTGTGCTCGACCGGCAGGCACGTAAGCCACTGAGCTAGCTCCCCTTCATTTCTATTTTTAATCTCCATCCGGGTTTCCATAATGACTGTACCAGTCTATATCCCCAACAGTAATTAACATAGAAGGGTCCTTTCCCCCACAGCTTTATCAGTGTTGGTTACTATTTAGTGTACTGCCATTTCTTGAATAAACTTATGCCTCACTATCATTTTAATTTGCATTTCTCTAATAACCAGAGAAGTGGAACATTTTTTCATGTGTTTATTGGCCATTTCTATATTTTTCTTCTGAGAAATGCCTTATTTTTCAGTTGGCCATTTGTTGATTGAGGCTTCTACTTTGGGGCAAGTCTAATTTTGCTCAGTTTTTAAAATACATTTAGAGATTAGTCATGTGTCTGAGGCATAGCCGGCAATTTCCCCCACATTTCATAGGAGGTCTCGGCACTCCTGTTAGTGTCTTCCTCATGCTACACAGAAGCCTTTTCATTTTACATGATCCACTTGTTGGTACTTGCTGTTATTTCTTGCATACTCTGTGTTCTTTTCGGGTAGTTCTTGGCTATACATACGACTTCAAAAGTTTTACTTCTATTATCTTCCGGTCGGTTAATTCTTTGAGTTTTGACATTTAGACTTTAGATACATCTTTATTTCATCTTATTATATGGTGAGAGATGTTTTAAAGTTGGATTTTTTTGCATTTAGTTACAATATGTTACAACATAGTTAGAACACTATGTCGTGTTTTATGAAGGTCCCATCATTTATTATGCCTTCTTTCTCGACAGATTTGTTCCTTTCTTTTGTGTTCTTCCTTCCTTGTTTTCTCCTCCCTCTCTCTCTGTCTTTTTTTCTTCCTTCCTCCCTTCTCCTCCTTTCCCTTTGTCCTTTCATGCTTTTTACTTCTTTATTTCTCTTTATCTATTACAAGTAGAAAATCAGCACACTTATACTGGTATATGTGTGTAGCTGTTTGAATTAATATGTAGAATATGATAAAACTGAAACTGGTTTATTCCAATAGGCACATATATTTCAGAGTTTTATACATATTTCCAATTTTCTTTTTAAAAACTTGATAGCAAGTTTTATTCCTACTAGCAGGATAGCATAGTACTTATTTGTCCACACCCTAAATAACCTTTGCATACAACAGTATCTAATATTTCATTCTTAGAGGATATGCTAATTTTAAAATGACAGCTTAATTTTTTTTCATTAATTTTAATGAGAAAAGAAAGATAAAATAGCAATGGAACAGAGTCAAACCAGGTCAGCAGGATGGTCACAACAATTCACACACTGCACATTGTTGTCCTCACAGTAGCCACCCAGAGGACAAGATGCAGACATAATACCCCGCCCAAGCAACATTAGCACGATCCAGTTCTCAATGAGCCACGACAAAGCAGCTGTACGTCCATCCCACCTCTCCTGTGTGTGTGTGTGTGTGTGTGTGTGTGTGTGTATTTCCCCACAACACAATGGTCTTTCATTTACACTTCTGTGAAGTTAGTGATGCATGACACTAGGCTGCCTAACAGCTGATAGCTAATCTTAACCACACAGGATGTTCATCTCAGGAATGAGGTAGATTTTTGCTTTATGCACTAGGCCAAGTCCCACCTACAGGTTTTTGATCGATTTCCTAGCTTCATGGCGCCCAGCATATCCCCCTTTTTTATTTTGTTTTGTCAGAGATGGGCGCTCCATCGTAGCTAGAGAAGCAGCATTTGTAGAAGTCCTCAAAGCCCCACCCGCATTGAAGCCAGTCCAAAGATTGCGGGCACCTGAATTCAGAAAAACAATCCAACATAGTTCCAATAGTCCACAAGAGCAGTGGGTTATCAGCAGAACTGGCACCTGTCCGAAGTTGCCGACCTGAACGCTCCACAGCTCAGTGTACCAACACGGTATCACTCCTCACACCTTGTGGTTACACTTCTCCTCTGGATGGTAAAGACCAAGTCAAAGAAAGACCCATAGAACCAGAACTGCTGCTCTTGTATCTGACAAGGTCAGCCAGATCCCCCAGATCCACTCTGAAGCCAGGCACAGCACCCTGCAGATATCGCGTTAGTAGGACCACTTAGTTACCAGTGTTTTATGTGTAACATTTATATCAAGGTATTTTGAATTTTTTATAATTTTCTGCTGTTAAGCATTCCTAAAATTTTCATTTAAATAATGCGATCAATACTGTCATCTGATTTGACTTTATACATATTAAGGAAACTCCAAAACTTTTCTTGTTTTACACTATTAAGAAATAGTATAATAAGTATTAAGTATAAGAAGTATTAAGAAATACTTATTGGGTCAGAACTATTAGAAAACAATAAGGAGAATGGACAACATCTAAAAATTGTTTTTTGCATATCACAACTCACCACACTGTTTTCTGAAATGTGATTGTTTAGAAAGTCTCAATTCAAATGGAACCTCCAAGTACTGTTCCATAATTGGAGATACAGTAGCGTTATATATCCTTACGCGCATCTCCGTAGTGCACTAGGGGCTGCCCACGAAATCCAGCGTGTCTCAGGTTAGCATAAAGACCATCTATTCCAATTTTTTTTCTGTGTATGAATAGAGTTTGGATTTTCTCAAATGTGTTTTCTGCATCTAGTGAGACGATCATGTGGTTTTGGGTTTTGCTTTTGTTTATGTGACATACTACATTATTCATTTGTACTTGTTGAATCATCTTGCATTGCTGGAATGAATCTTTGGTCATGGTGTATGAACATTTTTTAAAAATGATTTGTTGCATTTTATTGAGGATTTTTGCATTTGTGTTCATTAAAGAGATTGCCTTGTAGTTCTCTTTTTTTAGCTGGGTCTTAAGATTGTTTTTAAAATTTTACTTATTTCAACATAATAGCAGAAATTAATGGACAAAACATTTCCTTTAGGGATGGGTATATATGTATATATATAAATATATATTATATATATATATCACTAAATCAACATTTATTGTAAGAAAAAAATCTCTGAAGTTTCTTTTCAGGAATAGAATATAATACCATCTTCCTGTCTCCTCGCCTTGAACTATATTTACTCCTGTTGCTGATCTAATACACTAAGCACATGAAGTGAAATAAAAATCTGAACAACTTCATTGTGCTCCTTCCTTTAGTTCTTCAGTCTCCCTCTAGTACACCTTGCCTTTAAGCAAATTACTCTAATGCTCAAAAGTTCCAACGAGAGTGGAAGAGATGTCTGGGTTAGCTATGATTTAAGAAAATTACATTGTTATTCTCTTTAAAATTCCTTTGTTCCACAGTCATTTTAACTGTTGAGACCAAAAAGGGAGGTCAGCTTTCAAAAGAAATCTGAATTTGGAAAAATTAGAGTTATAGTTATAACACGCTTCTGTAAAGGAGCTCTTTTCCTGTCATGATGTTAATCCAAAAGAAACAGGGAATTAGGTGAAGACATGGGTTTGAAGGAAGGTGTACAAACTGAAGGCCAACAATTCCCTGAGATCTTTAACAAGAGCAAAAAAGGCACAACTCAAGTGCCAGATGTAGAGACCATGAATGAACAGTATCTTTTTTATTGTAAATCTAAGTCTTGTGTAGAGTACTGTATGTAAAAGAGCAGTCTCTCCTCATAAAAATGATCACTGAGGGGAGGAGAAGAGGAAGAGGGCATGCTGCTCTGCTCCGCTGCAAGCATTTAGAGTTTTTGATGTTGAAGCTAATCTGAAGCCTGGAGGGGAAGACCCACATGCTGTGAACAAAACATTGCTCTCAGCAGGCTCCCAAGCCTAGGAAAATGCACAGTTAATTTAAGAGCTGATATGTACCATGCCTAATGGGAAAATCTGAGGTGAGATTAAAAGGTGTTTGATAACAGATGACATTCAGGCAAAACGTTACCACAGGTAGTAGGCAAATCGTATTTTTTCGAATAGTTTTTAACACTGCCTTCAGATATTTATGCAAAAAAATCAGTGATTTGCTAAGAACCTTACTCATTACTGAAGGCGCCTCTTCACTATTCTAAGCCATGATAGCAGACTGACCCTGCCTAAACTGCTCCAGAGCATTGTTGTTATGGACGCACGCTGCTCAGCTGGTTTCTGTCTCTGTATGGCTTTCCTAAGGCTCCTTGGAAAACATGCCACACGTCTCGGGTGGCATTAATAACAGCATTTAATTGTCTCCCAGTTTTAGAAATAAATTCCACAATCATGGGTAGAGAGAGCTGGCTCCTGTGAAGAGTGAAGAGGGCCCGGGTCCATGCCTCACGTCCAGGGCGCTGGCTCGTGGGTGGCGCTATTCCTGTGTCCTGACGTGGCTTCCTTCCGTGTATCTGATCTGTGTCTGTGTCCTGACTGCTCTTAAGGGCTGTGGCTATCTTAGACTTGGTTCTGACGTAATGAACTCATCTGTAATCTGATCATTTGGCAATACTATTTCTAAACAGTAGCATCTTCACATACGGGGAATTAAAACCTCAGTATCTTTAGGGGAGGACACGATTCAACCCACATCAGTCCCTGACTTTTGTATAAAGAGACACATGTTCCTGCAAATAACACTGTTTACTTCAATTATCTTTGTCATAGGAGAGGAGAATTGGAAGTATCGAAACTACTAGCAAGGCATTGGTGGCTGTGTGAAGTTTGGAAACACTGCTAAATGGTTACAAAGCATAATATTGGCCCAGGGAACTCTTCCTACGCTTTTTGGAATCACTGACAAGTAGAAAATCTACTTACACTGTTTTGGTGAGAGATCTTAAAGTAAGGATGAGTACTGTGGGGAAAATGATCACCAAAATCAATATGTAAAAGTCTACTTTACTAACATTGTATCATTTGATAGCAAACATCTCTAGAATTTTCTTACTTCAGTTAAATCATACACTATTTATCTTCCTTAATTAATGCTGTTATTAGTCAGACAACTTTGAGATCATCTTCAGGAAGCCAGAGGCTGACAGGGCAATGTGTACCTAATGACAAATGCATTATCCACTTCCCCCTCAAAAGCACTGCTGCTTAGCGGCTCGACACTTCCCAGGATGCCTGTTTTGCAACAAATGCAGCTAAATTTGAGCAGTAGTTCTTGAACTACCTTCCACTTTCGCATGCATACAGGATGCTACGGGCCTGCTCAAAGCCCTGCCAGAGACAGCACAAATCAGTTGCAAAATTAAAAGATGGGATGAACACATTAAATAATTCAAGATCACTACCATATGAATGCTCCTCAAGAAGCAGTTACTGATGCTGTACAGGTTATATGTCTCTTCTTCACCCACATAGGAATATGAGGAATAATATAAGAGAAAATGTGGGCATTTCAATGTTCCTAAACTTCAACAATGCATCGTAGGTAGAGCAATATGCCTCGTAACTGATGTGGACAAAGAAGCCCATAGAGAGGTCAGGCTGCGCTCCACCTCAGAGAGTGCCGGGAGTTCACGGGGATGCTAGCGCCACTTCTCACTACTAGGAAAATCCTTCCTGTTCTAATGCAGTGGTGGCGAGCCTTGGGCACCTGCAGCTGTCTGGACTGTGGAAAGCACTAAGAGGTGTGCCATCCTGCTGCAGTGAAGCCAGCGAGGGACATCACACAACGCAGCCGCTACTTTATGTTGCTTATTCGCTGAAGCAGCAGTACTTGCGCAGCGCTCTCTGTGGACCAGGCGCTCAGTCCCTGCCCCTCTGGAATTACATGCTAGGATGCAAACAAGAAAGAAGTACGCAAGGAGGTGAGGAAGATGATCCTGGTGCACGGCAAGAGCGCTGGAGCAAACCAAAAGACATGATGAAAGCCTGAGCACAAAGCAGAAGGGAAGCGCTCTGATCACAGCATCCAGTCAGTTGTCCTACACATCAGCGCAGGCAGTCCAGGAAAGCAAAGCCCTGGAGCAGCCCGCAGGCATGATGGAGGCGAAGCTGGCCCAGGTTCTAGGAACACTTGGCCTGATTTTATCTAAAAATGTATTTCTCATGGGCATGTTTTCCTTCATTTTCGCTTTTATTTACCTATATGTTAAATTATAAGATTTATCAACCAGAAAGCACAGCTTGATTAGCAACTGATTTAAGTGTTCTAACTCTAAGAATAGGCAATTAAAAACAGCCCTACTTTTGATACTGTACTTAATTCAAAATAACATGCTTATTTTGCTAGAAAGATTTTATTGTGTTTACAGCTGTTGAATTCTATATTTTTAGACTGCCAAATAAATGCTGCTTAGGAAAGTCAAGAAATGGAAATGTATCTTAGTGAAAAATTAGAACAGTTCTCAAGCAAAATAATAAAATTCCTAGAAGTAAATTGCTGCTAACTTTTAAAAAGACTCTGGGCTGGAAATATAGGTAAGAGATACAGCGCTTGGCCAGCAGATGCGAGCCCTCGTGTTGCTGCCTACTTTAAATGACTCAACAAAATAAATGAAGTGTGTGTGTGTGTGTGTGTGTGTGTGTGTGTGTGTGTGTGTGTGTGTTTAGGCTGCTATAACAAAGTGTCATAGAAGGGTGAATTATACAAAAGAAACTCTTACACTTCTGGAAACTGAAAGGATGAGATAGTGTTCCAGCATCATTATGTTCTGCCAAGCATCCCTTTTGGATTTCAGAACGAGAAACTATCCTTATGTCCACATTGGGTGGAAAGAGGGGGAGAAAGCCTTCTGTAAACTTTTATGAAGGACCACAAACGGGCCAACCTTCATTACCTAATTACACGTCTGGGCCTACTGCTGTCTAATATCATCATACCCGGGTTTCCTTGTGATGTATAAATTTGGGAGCGTATAAATAATCAGCTCACTGCACAGTGTGTGAATGTCCCAGGAAATATCAAGTCCTTAATTTTGAGAGGAATATTTTTTATATGTAAGCTTTTTACAGTGAGAGTGCACACACTCTTTTTGTTGGTGCTTCTTTATGTATTTATCTTTAACTTGCTAGCTTTAATTCATCTGGTTGTACTTCAAACCTTCACCTCCCTCTGGAAGCTTCTGATAGCATGGCCTCACTCCCAGGCCTCTCGGGGAGCCCATTCCTTCACCTTAATGGCGACCCACATTATGCTTGTCAGGCTTCTTCCTGTCTCTCCAGGGGAGAACCCCAAATTTCCTTCCACCTCAGTCTCTTACACTCCGAGTATGGATCCTTTCCTAACCCTTCCCTACTTTTCTCTTCGGGTTTTCTATTTATTTGTTTCACTATTGAACAGCTTTTTTCCACTGGCTTATGAAAATATTGAACAACAATTTTTGCAGTTTCATAAAGAGAATACCAATACTCTTCTTTATAGAGTGGAGCTTCTGTTCCCAAACGTATTTTTTTCCATTATTTGGTTGCAAACTGAACTGGATGAGAACTGAATCAAATTTCCCAACAAAGTCAACATTGAGTCTAAGCACTGAATATTATTGGATTGCAAGCTGAGGAAACGTTTTTATGTCTACATTTGGTGGTAAAGGGTGAGACAGCTTTCTTGTAACCCGCTTTCATCCAATTCTGTCATCCAATTCTGTGGGCAACCAGAATTGTGGAAAGAATCAAGTCTGGGAGCTGAGGCCCCACTCCAGCTGTCTATTAGTAGGTGCCTTTATCTCCTCCTTACATGTCTCAGCGCCAGCCACCTTGCTTCCCACCACCCTTCCCTTGTTGTAGAAAAGGTTTTCTCCAATATTAACCTAACAGCGACGAGCTGCTTTCACGCTAACTCATGCTTTTGAAGTCTCTCTTCTCGCAGTGCTGCCTGCTATTCCGCTTTGGTTTGCTTATGCTGTGGGCCTTGAGCTTTTTCAGTTGCTTTCCTTGTTCTCCCTTTCCTTGTTCTCTCTTCTACTACTGATGTATTTCATCTTGGATACATTTTTCTTCATGAATGAGTTCAGCTGTGTTCACTTCTCCAGTTTCAAGCTTTATACTTTGATCAGACATCTCTTCAGCATCAGATCCGAACAATCATCTCTCAATAATCAGTCATAATCTTTAATTGTATTTTAAAATGAAAATGCGTACGATGGAAAACAGTCTTCCACGGACTCTGAATCCCGACAGTCCATGCCTCGCCTCGTTCTTGCAGATGCAGACAGTGTTATCTACCGCAAAGTAATCAGTTAATATTAGACGACGTTTAAAGCTCTAAACATAAATGTAAATTTATTTCAAAATGGGGTATTTAGATTTCTGCCTAACTCAGGTGGACTCAGATAGGTAGAAGGAAATCCACAAGCGCATTTGAAAGTTTCTTTATTTAGCAAAAATCACTGTGGGAAAAGTAACAATTCCATACTAAAAGGTGTAACACGAAAAGGGAACATGTCTTTCATCTGAAATACTGTAATATCTTAAACATCACATTGAGAAATCTCAGCATTAGAATAAAAACAAACTTCGCCCTTTACCTGTCAGGCCGTCGACCTGTGTCTCTGCCTCTGTGGTGCCCTTTTCAGAGCAAAAGGATGACGCTTTTCCTTTGACTCATCCCTGGCTAAGTGCTGCCTGATATTGCAGTGGTTTGTATATATGAGGGGAACATTTGGAGCTCAGGCACAAAACCTTGTAAAACTGCTTGAATTAGTTTCATTAAAACAAAACAAAAAGAAAACCATGTACATGAAAACGAGTAATCTCTATTCTGAAACCTCTGCGGGCTGTATTAGCCGTTATACATTCACTGTGCTGAGAAAACTTCAGCGACAAGCTTGCAGAAATGCACAACCAGGTAGTGCACACGGACGTCTGTTTTGCTAAACTAAGTCGTTGCTTCCCGAGTCTTATCACCAGCAATTTATCCCATTTGGCAGTAGCATGTCTTCTGGAAATATTAAATTATACTGCATAATATTCCTAAACCTTAGAAATTCCAGGATATATGGTTATTTTATAATCAAAGGTAATAGTGTGAGTGACTGACACTCCAATATATGTACAGTTTCTTTAATTCACATGTTGTACAACGTGTACATCTTCTTTTGGTGAAACAACTGTGCAGTTTTGAGATTGCCTGAAAATGCTCTATTCCCTCTATGTAGGTCCTGTAAGGAAGAACCCACATGTAGAGTAGAGATTCCTGAGAAAATACGCACTGTCAACTACTCCAAGGGGCCAGGGAGACAGAGAAACGCTCTCGAGAAAATACAAATTAGAATGAATTAAGTTGAAATACAATACACTCAACATACTCCTCCTTCATAGTATTAGAACTATAAATTTCCCAAAGCCCCCTTATGCAGTCATCAAATATTTGGTGACGTATGAACTTTTAGAATTTCTGGGGCTGGGAGATGGCTCAGTGGAATAAGCGCTTCCCTGGCAAGCGCAAGGGCCTGAGTTCA
>NDGN011514415.1:3725-15313 GCA_002564285.1 Tympanoctomys barrerae
CTTTCTTTCTTTCTCTCTCTCTCTCTCTCTCTCTCTCTCTTTCTTTCTTTCTTTCTTTCTTTTCTTGTATTTTAGGGAAGGATCTATAGCATGCTCAGGGTCTCACTACTGGACTGGACTTGGAGTCATCTGCCTGTTACAGCCTCCCAAGAGCTGGGATTACAGGCCTGTGCCACCATGCCCAATCTCTATTGCCATCTCAGTGTGTCCAGGAGGCAGGGCCAGAAAGGCAGGGGATCGAAACCCCTGGGCCTGCTTGCTGGCACTTTAATCCACTGAACTATTTGGCCAGTCCTCAGTTTGCAATTTGAATGCAGGTTTTTAAAACTATAAAACCATGTCCTGAGTCCTCACTGACCTTGAAGGGTGTACTTAAGCATTCAGCAGAAAACTATAAACATGAAGTATAAAAAGTAAAGCCATATTAATATACTGAACTGTAAAAGGCTCAAGTCAAGAACTACTGACATTGCCAGTTCCTTGGATAACCCACTACTATTATGTACTATTGGGCTACATTGAATTATTTTGCTGAGTTCACTCACCTACAATATTTGAATGGAAATGGAACACCCATCTCTGACAAAACAAAACAAAAAGGGGGGATATAAATGATGGTCCATTTTGTAGTGAGAAAAAATATATATCTATATATACAAAATAGGATAGATATACAGCTACTTTCTCTTAGTTCAAAGAAAAGATTTATACTAAAAATGTTTAGACAAGATATCATGTCTGCATCTTGTACTCTGAACAACTACTATGAAGACAACAATATGCAATGTATTAATTATTTTAACTGTCCTACTAACCTGTTTTGAAACTGTCTCATTGCTATTTAAAACCAGTCTATTTTCTTTTTCTCTAATTCTTGGTCTGCCATATTAATATGCTGAGCTCTAAAAGGCTCAAGTCAACAACTTCTGACGTTACCAGTCCTATGTATAACCCACTACTATTATGAACTACTGGACTGTATTGGATTATTTGCTGAATTCATACACCTACAATATTTAAATGGCAATGGAATACACCTCTCTGACAGAACTAAACAAAAAGGGGATATAAATGAGGGACATTTTGTATCTGCATATAGTTAGGATAGATATACAGCTATTTTCTCTTTAATGAGAAGGAAGATTTGTACTAATAGTTTTTGGACAGGATATCATGTCTGCATTTTGTACTATGAATAACTACTACAAAACAACAATATGCAATGTATTAATTATTAACTGTCCTGCTAACCTTTTAAAAAAGTATCTCATTGCTATTTGTTTCTCAATAAAATTAATAAAAAAAAAAATAAAACCGATATGTTTTATACCACACCCAACACAGAATGGGGTAATTTGTGAGTTACAAAAGAAAACTAATGGAAGATATTAACTTAAAGGTTGAAATTTATACACATTTCCTAGACTTTTCAAGGATCAACTATGAGTGATGATTTTTCACTGCATATTGAGATTTAAAAAGCAAATGTGATTTTAAATAAAAGTTCAGGCATAATATGCATATATCTATGTTGAAAAATAGACTGAATGCTTATTTTTAAAGAAGTTTATTATAGTAAAAGATACATTTCCATTAATCCCCCTCAAAATACTATATCTCATTCCCACATTTATCCCATAATTTTTGTATAAAGAATGAAGCAGATATGGAAGGTTTTTTTTGTCTTTCCTTTCTCTGTCTTTCCCTTGATGCCCTTAGTGGATTCAAAATATTTGCCTTTCCTGGTAATTTTGAAGGTGGGGAAATACCATAAGTTGCATGATGTCAGATAAAGTAAATAAGGTGGATAATGGCAAACTTCCATCTCTTTTTTATTTTTATTTTATTTTTTTAAATTGCAAATTGCAAATAAATTATTTATAAACATAAATGTATATAACAATAAAAACTGTCCAAAATAAAAATGAAGAAAGAATTTACAGATCAGTCACAATAGTTCACTGTGTCAAAGCCAAGAAACTTATGTTCATATAATTAGAATTCTCAAGGTAGAAAGGAGTAGGCAATAAATATTTAAAGATTTAAAATTTTTGAATTTAAACTTCCATCTCTTAACAAGCCTTGTTTCTGTTGAATGGCACCTGGAAACAGTATTCATTATATTTTTGGGTACATCCCATAAAAACACAAACGAAGACTTCTAGAATTGCTTCAGTAAGTGGTAAGAACAGTAGGATAAATGTGTTTGAAGCTAAGAGAAATATTTGAGATTTATTCTTTACTATAGTAAATTTTTAAAAATTTAAATATTTCCTACTTGGATCATATCCTGTATATTTACTACAGATAGCTCATCTTCCTTTTGTCTTTTACCATTAACAAAAACTTCTGTTTTCTTATCTACTTTATCACCTTGATCTTTTGTCACTATTATAAGAGGTTTTAAATATTTTCAGTTTGTCACATACATGTGATTCTTTAATGACTGCATTGGTTCTGAAACTGTGTACTCTACATAAACATAAAACTTGGAATGAATTGCATTATGAGGTAAACATGTTACATACTACAAATGCTTCACATGAATTCCTTTCTCTGATTGTAAAGCAGGTCTTGAGAAATGCTTGTCCCTATGGCCAGCATCGAGACTCACAAATTGCTTCCCAGGGTGGGGAACTATTCAGTAAACACAGACAATTAATAACCATGCTCCCAAGAGACTGAATGGAGGCCTTCACACTCCCAAAGAGCAAAGGAAAGCTCTGGCCCTATGCTGTGCTCACAGGCTCTGCCAGCGGACACTGTGGACGAGTGACTACACAGACATATAAGCTTAAATTCATCATTTTTTACGTATGTACATTTGTTATATTGTCCCCATTTAAAGTAGGTTCTTCATTTTCCTGGAAAGAAGTCCTGCTCTTCCTTGGATGAACACAACACATCTTAGTGTCAGCACATATTGTTTGAACTGGGTTGATTTACCTCTCTTGCTGCAGGGGTAGACTCTGACCTATATCTGAACAGTCAAAAATTTCTATCTTCTTGAACATATGGATTGGTCCAAAGGTGGGTGGATGATCCAAACAGACCAATTAGATGTTGGGGGTCTGCAAGATGGAGAGACTAGAAGTTATTATTTGAGCTCAACTTTGAAAGATAATAAACTTTTACAAAAGGAATTGTCTCAGTTACTCTTCTCTCATTGCTGAGACAAATGCCTGATACCAAAAATGGAGGAAGGAGAGGTTTATTTAGCTCATAGTCAGTGGAGGTTTCAGTCCATACTCAGTTGGATCCAAGGCAGAATGGCACGTGGCGAAGGGTAGCTGTTCATGGTGATGCACAACAGAAAAACAAGAGCAAATGGCAGAAGGAGCAGCAACAATGGCAGTAAAGAGCAAGTCTGTCTGCTTTATGCCCCATGCCAGGTGTAGCAATCACACCCATAATCCCAATAGCACTCACACCCATAATCTTAGCAATAGATCATGAATTAATCACAAAGTCTAGAAGTCCGCCCCATAACTGTATGAGGCTTTGGGGGGACCACTAGACACAAGCCATAGAAGGAATAAATAAAGAAAATCATTTCAGAACAAAGGATAACATAGGAGAAAGTGAGAGATATTTCAGGGAATACAAGAAACTTGAGGTGACCAGGGCATAGAGTTGGAAGTGATGAGAGGAGTGGCTGGAGAGATGAGCTGGAGTCGGATGTGTAAGAAATTGTGCACTGTACATGTTCAGTATACTGAGCACGGGCACTGTGAGCCAGAAGAGAATGATATCATAACATACATGTTATTAGTGACTCTGCTGACTGAGTGGAGGCAGGACTGGAGTATGGAGCCCATAGGCAAGAAAGTTGACTTGGAGGCTGAGACAGCCATTCATGAAAACAATAACATATTGTCTTGGTTACTTTTGTCTCATTGTTGGAACAAAACTCCTTACACCAAAAATTAAGGAAGGAAAGGTTTACTTAGCTCACAATTTGTGGAGGTTACAGTCCATAATCAGCTGGTTCCAAGGCACAGTGGCACATGGCAGAGGGCAGAAAAACAGTAAAAGCAAAAAGTGAGCAGCAGTGGCAGCAGTGGTGGTGGCAGTGGTGTCAGAGACAGCAAGCCTCTCTCCCTTCATAATACTGCATCCAGGCTATTCATGGGTGTAGCACTCACACCCATAAATCCATGCATTGGAATTTGAATTAATCACAACTCTAGAAGTCTACCCCAATGACTGCATGAGGGTTTGTGGGGACAACTAGACACAAATCATGACACATATTAACTATCTAAGGTCATTAAATTTGTGGCATCAATGATGAAATTTTCTTAATCCTGTATCCAGGGCATATATTTCTAGATGACCCTCTTTCCCAATTTAGCATTCTCAACCCAGTGTTGCAGGTAGTCATTAACAATAATTTGTCCATGTGACCACTCAAGTTGAAACCTACCTGTCCTTCTAGACCACTCAGTAGGTAATATTATGGATAGAAATTCTCTTGGGGTGTCTCTTGCTTCAGACTTTTGTGTTCTAATGTAGTACTAAAACTCCCATAACTGTAGAGGTAAATGGATGAGTGTTCGCTGGACAGGAAAATATAGTATTTTGAGTGAAACCCAGGGCTCTAGGAGAGACTAACTTTTTCTTCTCTCAATGCAAACAACAGCCCTGACCAAGCAACCAAAACAAAGTTGATAGACTCCATGGGAACCAGTGTCTGGCTCTTTAATGGAATGTGGACTGTGTGCATGTCCTTGAGGTCACTGTATAAATCTGACCTATGGATGTAAGACCCAGAGTCTGACAGCTCCTTGGCAGCAGCAGTGAAATGAGTTATGGGTCTCAAGATCATTTCCAGTAGCATGGGTCCACTTCAGCAAAGCCGTTCTGAAGTTACTGCTGGAGAGGGAGTGCTAAATTGAGAGGAAGAGGAATAAATGGAGACAGGGCTGCTACGTCTGCCTGTCAAAGAGGTCTGCCCAGAACCACTTTGAGGCCCACTGGGTTAAAGGCTACAGAGAGAGCTTTTGCTGGAGAAAGGACACTCTCAAGGAATGGGATCTAGTCTCTTGTTGGCTCAAAGAAATAGACTAAAAAAATCAGGAACTCCCATGGCCTGCCCACTGGACAGCAGAGCAGAGCTACCAGATACAGGTTCTTTAGAATTAATGTTGTTAACATCAGTTAAAGAGGAGGAATTTCTTCTTCATACAGCACCCAGACACCATGGGGCAAGAAAGCTAGTTTCTGAGTGCTAAGGTTTGTGAATTTCTGAAGGTTTCTCTCCTTTCACTTAGGAGCACTTTGAGGTATGATTGAAAAGTATGTTGTGTACTTAAATTTACTTTTATTTTTTAATTTAAAGTAACTGATTATAGTGATTATACTTGGTCATGAACCCACCTCAGAACACTCCTTTTCACTTCGCTTTTATCCCCTACCCTTTTGAAACTTTCTACAGTAGCTCTAAATGTCCTTTTGCATGCCTTTCATTTGCTGTCATGACCACCTTGCTGTCCTGAATTGTTTAAAAATATTTACTGCTCGTGATCATCTTGACTAATGTCAGATCCAGTGAATGAAGTGGGAAGGACCCACCACAGCATCTCCAAGCCTGTGGTTCTGTTGGATGGCACTCAGTGGTGGCATTTACTAGTTTTTTTTTTTTTTTTTTTTTTTNCACTCAGTGGTGGCATTTACTAGTTTTTTTTTTTTTTGGTCACTGCTAATAATTGCTTCAGAAAGTGGCAAGAAGGATGGTATCTTAATCACTTTTTCATTGCAGAGACACAATACTAGACACCCACATCTGTGGGGAGGTAAGGTCTATTTTGGCCTGTGGTTAGTAGAGGTTTCAGTCCATAGTTGACTGGCTCCCAGGCAGGGTGACATGGAGGAGCAGAAGAAGTCAATGGCCTGGTGGCTGGAAGCAGAGAGAGTTCGAGGGAGGAACCAGGAAGCGATAAGCCCAGGACATGGCCCAGGTATCCACCTCCTCCAATCAGACCTCACCTCCCAAACCATGGATTGGCCACTGATGAGTATCACACTTCTAGGACCAATCAACTCTTAAGGCCCCAGCTGAGTGCATAAGGCTTTGGGGGATATCGAGATACAAACTGTAACAGATGGGACAAGTGTGTTTCAAGTAAGGGGATATTTTGAGGGCATTAATGGAAATGTTTTATTTTTTGCTGTAATAAAA
The DNA here is from genome assembly GCA_002564285.1 of Tympanoctomys barrerae. Lineage (NCBI taxonomy): Eukaryota > Metazoa > Chordata > Mammalia > Rodentia > Octodontidae > Tympanoctomys > Tympanoctomys barrerae. The sequence goes on from NDGN011514415.1 coordinate 9,907, forward strand.
ATTTTAAACTTGTATATTGACTGTAAATTTTGATCTCCCCTTGTACTTTAATTTCCTCATTTTATAAGTAAAGTAACTGAGAGTTTAAAGAAATAACTTGCTTTGTTTGTACATCTAGGTTTCTTTATCAGACTGATTCCTTAGCCTGTGTGGTTTCCATTCTACTGTTGATACCTTGGAGTATGTTGAATAGGAGCATCTGTGCCCAACTAGAATAAAACAAAATGACTTAAGAGTCCTTAAGACCAATGGAAAACAGGTACTCTGCTGAGTACCTTATAAGAATATTCCCAGTTAATTTCAGAATAAATCACACACTGGGTTCTATTGCCCATTTTACAGATGAAACAATTTAGATTCTAGTATTTTATCCAAGGTCTCCTAGGTCCAAGTCATAAATCTGGTGTTAGGATTCAGGTCTATTTTTGTTCCAAAACACACACTCCTAATCAATAAAGCTGATGTGGTATGTATTTATAGAGATTATTAGAGGTACATGAAATTATATTGGGAGTCATAACTACTTTTTGAAGATATTTGTTTATTATTTAAATTAATGGAAGCAAATGATATTTTTTCTACTAGAGTGATAAAGAATTTTTTTAAAAAATGAATTTATATACAGTAAAAAGTGAACCAGCTTAATGAAATCTTTGGTAAAAAATAATGTGGCACGTGCATAAGGCAGAAAGGGCCTCTGTGACTCATGAAGGATGAGGGGTTTAGGTCACAGTGGGGTTCCAGGCTTCTGTCTATAGGTGACTGACCCTGCTGTAAGCAGGAGAAAGTGTAGCCAAGCCTGCAGGTGCCACCATGCACAGGGGGGTGACTGTCAGCCAGGAAGAGTGTTGCTGCCTTAGAGGCCTTAAAAGAAAATAGTCTTTCCTGTAAGCTCCTGTATACTGCCCCATGTGGGAAGGTTAATGTGTTTAGTCTGTTTTATTTTTAAAATTCTATCTGAATGTCCACATTTAGAATAAGTTAATATTTCTATTACTGCTAATGGTACTTGTAAGTTTACATCCCTCTTCCTCTAGGAAATTTCCTCTAGGAATGATTTCCTACTGTCTTTTTTGTATGATATAAAAATCAGATTTTTCATAATAAAATCTAGTAACATGCTGTTGTTTCTCTTTATTGTGAGCAGAAGTGGGAAATATATTTCATATCATGTACTAACTCTGAACAACTGACAGTGGCGATGGAAGTGCTTGTTTGAAGGAATACTAATGTTACATGTGAACTCTGTAGGACAGGACACTATGATCAATTTCAGTGACTCTGTTCCAGGGCAGGTTAGGGGACAAGAGGTATGCATGCCACACATTTGTCACTGGTCTTGATTCTCCAACAAGATCTCTGCTCTTTGAGAAAACAATCCATAGCTCAGACATTGCCCCTCCCTTAGGGTGTCACATATTTATAGATTTACTGATTCTGTCTCTTATTTCTCCTGAAGATTGAATATGTAATTCCAAGAGAATCAGAGGTCATTATATTAAATGTTACTGTAGATTGCAGGTATAGAGTCTGCACTTCTGGTTTGAAGATGAAATAGATACTTACTGAAGAGCAATTGACCTTTTCTTTCTCTCTGCACTTAATCCACCACGAGCTGAACAGGGGATTTAAGGATGTGGGAAAGGATCCAGGAAAGGGAATGTACTAGGAAACCAATGCCTTTAGGCTCAAATGAGCTTCCATAATAATGTTTAGGTGGCATATTTCCTCAGGTGCTAACCCAGTTGTATTTAATCAGTCTCTTTCTTTTGATGTAATATCTCCTTGTTTTTCTCTGTGATTCCATTACTTGTTGCTAAAGAGAAGATGGCTAGCAGCTAAGAGTGGTTGGTTTATTGGGTCCTCTTTGCTAGCAACTTCATCAGCACTGCGGTAAAGAGCAGCAGCTGTCAGGATTCATTTGCAGTGGGATATTGATCTAGACAAGGACCTATGTGGGAACTGGAGGTAGCAAATTGTAGTGGGGGCAAATGGTCTGCCGACAGACTTCTGTCTACACATGCAGTTAAAGCACTCCCAGACTAGTCTATGAAATAAGCACAGTGCCCATTCAGGATCTGCTCACCTCTCCTCTAGCCTTGTTTTGCCTTTCTCTTCACTGTCTTGAAATGTTTATTGCCTTTGGCGCAAGACACCCTTTTCCATGAGAAAAAAAAATTAAAAATGTTTCTAATATTACATTTTCCAATTTACACATCCTCTGTCATTGGAGTTTTTGTTCTTATCTTGTTGATCACATTCTACTTAGAATACGTATTTTCTATACTTCCAATGGCACTTGTAAGCACAATGCTTTGCCTTTGGAGTTTTTAAAAATTTTTAATGTCATGGAATCGTGTCAGTGGTATGATTATCAGGCAGTGTGACAGGCCAGGGAGGAAACGCTTCCAGTTATAAAGGTTTCCTTTGAATGCATGGCGTTGGGGCTGTCTTCTGTCTGAGTACTTCCTGGCAGCATGTCTCTGCCAGCATCCTGAAGTGAGCTGTCGAGTATCGATCAATAATCATGTGTGAGCTGATTTGTGCTGTGACTAAGACTTCCTGTGGGTAAAGTCATATCTGTTGGAATTTAGAATTAAGTGGCTCATGCAATGCTGATAAAGTTGAGTAAGATGTGGTGGAAATAAAAGACATCTTATGCCATTAAACTGGTGTCAAAAGAGACTGTATGTTTACTAATCAGTGAAAGTAACTGGGGCTTGTATACATATATAAAAGCAAAGTTAAGTCAGCAAATGCTTTTACTTAAATATCTGCTGAAATAATTGTTGTGAAGAGTATTGTACCATTTTTTATTTCCAGAGACCAACTTGATACTTGGCCAAGGAAGGCACTCCAGAGCTGTTTCATGATCTCAGGGAAAAGATCAATGTTAGTCTTGTGTTTTACCCTTATTTGCCCAAATAATAGGCAATCTTGAATTAGGTAGTCCTATTTCTTCTCTAAAAAAATAAAAACTTTATAATACTTTTGTTATAGTTGAAGATACATATTTCCAGATCCACAGATGAAGGAGTTATCCATAAAACAATGTTTACAATGGTACCTTGGCTCACAAACTTAATTTGTTCTATGACTGTAGAAAACATGGACTTGTTTGCATCTATGTGGGAAGGATAGTTGTGGTTGTGGTGTCACCCAGTGCAGAGTTTGGAAACAAAAACAAAATTTTGCCAAGTGCTTCTGTTTGTCAATCCAGTTGTTTTCAATGAAAAGTGCCCATAAACCAAGGGACCACTGCATTTTCTTCTCTACACAGTTATACATCAAGGGGTAATAATGTTAATTTAGAAATATTGCTTCTTTCCCACTTTTGTATCTTTGAGATAATATTATTTAAGCCCCTGAGATGTGTATTGTGGTTTTGACATGGTTTCTCCTTCTCTTGTTCATAAGCCTTCTTTAGATTCAAGTTGTTCAGAAGAAATGTAGGCAGTTGCCCAAAGATATTTCATAGTTGACAGCATAACGGTAAATTATGTAGAAGCCCATTGGCACCATCCAGCCTGATGCTGGCTCTGGTATCCATGAATTCTTTATTTCATGAGTCCTTTTGGTGGTTTAGAAAGCACTGCTGTTAGTGTTGAGGCCACTGGGTTAGCACATTTTTCTTTCCTAGGCTTCCTCACCAGTAATGGGATATAATAATAAGCTTCCTTCTTAGATTCACTTTGGGTTTTGTTTTGTTAAAAAAATTAAGGAGAGAGACTGAGAACTATTTCAGGAGAATTAATTAGAGTAAGGAATAAAAACATGGTGGTGTAGTACCAAGTTGGGTGAGACTGTGAAGATTTTAGAGTCCTGAGCCAAAGGACTTTTGGAGATGATGGAATTCAATAACTTTATAATTTAAAAAAAATACACAGAAAATTTGATGATGCATGTTTCTTTATTTGACTCAGTAGCCCACATTCTTAAGCATTGTATTTTTCTCCAGAGAATTTTATGTTATTCTTGGTGATGGTCATTCTTAACTGTGAAGATTTAGACAAGAGTCTTGGCATCAATGAACTTGAGTTACATTATCTTCAAAGCAGAGTAATTCTATGGTGGTTTTGAGAGCACAGAAAAAATGACACATGTAAAGTGCTCCTTGCTGCATCTGACGCAGGGGCTTGATATGCAGCAGGTACTATTATGGCAAAATCAGAGTTACTCTAATTTTGCAGTTGCAGCTCTGTTTTAGGCATTAAGTACCCACCTTCTGCCTTATTCATTCTAAGATCTAATACAAAGTGAAAAAATAAAAGCTAGTAAGAATTCAGTTGCAATGTTAAATGAAGCTGCACTATATTACTCTAAGATCTCCTTTACTTTTTCCTCCAGATCTCCTCAGCTTTTAGGCTTTTCATAATTTTTTTTTTTTTTTTGGTGGAACCGGGGATTGAGCCATCTCCCCGGCCCTCTCCTCAGCTTTTAGGAGTTGTATCACACACCATCTTTTCCAGGAAACTACCTGTTCTTTCAAACTATGACTGCCATTCTTTGAATGTTAGAAATATGTGGTAAAAGTGAAATGAGGGGTGTGTGTGTGTGTGTGTGTGTGTGTGTGTGTGTGTTTTAATTCAAACATAAAGAATAGCATGAAGTATTATCCAAACATTGTGGTATATCGCAATGCTTATCATTGTGCTGTATCACAATGATAAATCATTAGATACTTTGACTTGAAACAAAAGAATGATATTTTCCTTCCAGCAGTGTAGTAGCTGGATATTCTAAAGTCAGAAGTCTTTTTATTTATTATTGCTTGAAGAATGAGCTCTGCTCCTGACAGAGACACTAAATTAGAAATTCTTAAAAGTTTGTCATTAAGCTTCCAATTAACAAATGTCCCTCTGCTGCTTTCTTGGTACACATGGTTGATAGAGCTCCTTGTAGACTCCCAATAATGTCAGCTTAGTGGTTTCCAAAAAAATATGGCAAATGTCATTTTTTTCTTTCTGCCACTGCAGAGAAATATAATTTAAAACACACCTTTTAATTTGAACTGATTTATATAGAAAAATCAGTAGCGCATTTGCATTAGGCTGATGACCACAGGGCAGGCTCTGAAGTCCATATCTCTTCAGAAGTGGTTTAAAGAGGAAGACAGGAAGGCATGGCAATGGCTCCTTTTCCCACCGTGCCTTCTCCACCCCAGGTGTAGGCCAGGGAAGTCACTTTTCTCTTGATTTTTACCGGTCTACAGTTCTGAATATCCAAATTTTCCAGAATCTAGGTCCAAATGTGGATTTTACTAATTAGGTTACCTAACATTTGTTGAATGCCTATTATGTGTAAAACATCATGTTAGATCATGTGGTTCTCCCTTAAAACAGAATTATAGCCTCACATGGCTAGAAAAATGTACATATAACATATGAAGGGGTAAAGCAGGACAAAA
>NDGN011514416.1:0-11493 GCA_002564285.1 Tympanoctomys barrerae
TTCTCATGGAACGGGGATTGAACTCAGGCACTTGCGCTTACCAGGGAAATGCTTGTTCCACTGAGCCATCTCCCCAACCCAATTTAAGCATTCTTAAACTAGTGTGAAACTAAAACAAGCCTTTACAATCAAACTTCAGATTTCTGATTTTCTTTTAGGGAGGGGTCAGAAAGAATGCAAAAATCTATCCTAATAGAGTAAGAAACACATGCTCCACTCCAACAGTGTCAAAAGGGCACTCTGAAGAAAAGGAGGATCTCCCTGGAAACCTTAGAGAAACTATTTGGAGAACATTCTAGTCATATAAATAGGTATCTTTGCTTGACGATTTTGCCTCCTGGAGAGGACTATATTGTTTATTGTTCCTACAGGGACCAGACCATGTTAGCAAGCCAACAGCAGCCCAAGGAGGGATGGTGCATATGTCTCTCTCATGGGGTGGCAGAGCAAGGTGTGCGTCTAGCACCTGTTACAAGTGCATTGCTCCATGGTTGGGGCTCAAGGCCTGGGTGCAGACTTGTCCTGCAGTTGAGAAAGGTCAGTCTGTAGCACAAGATGGTGAGGGTCTGTGGTGGGTGGGTATGTGAGGGAAGGGGGCAGAGTGGTCTGGTGCCCACAGTCCAGACTGAGCTTTGCCTTGGGCTGGATTGCAGAAAGCTGCAGCAGCGGAGGAGGCTCTTTGTCCTTCTTGAGTTTTCCTAAGAAGGAATTATTCTTTAAATGACTGTTCATTGTGCCTGCAAATTCCCTTCCTCCCACCTCTGTTCTTGCTCCAGAGAGGCCTGTTTCTCTGGGAGAAGAAAGAGAAGATCTTTAGCAAAGGCAGTGCACCTGGGCCTTGCTCTGCTCTTCAAAGCAAACTGCCTGCCTTCAGACTAAGATCCAGAGGTGAAAGGTGAAAGTTTCCCCAGGCTCTGGCAGGAGAGAACCCAGGGACACTGTACTGGAGTAGCTCAGTTTACTGCTCAAAGTGCAGGCAGCCCTGGGTTTACCAGGATTCTGGGAGGTTTTCCTCTCTTCCTGTCCTAGCTGGTGCTCAAGTAAGAGTCTGGAAACAGGCTCTCTCTCTCTCTCTCTCTCTCTCTCTCTCTCTCTCTCTTTCTCTCTTTCTCTCTCTGGCATAGGAGAGGCAAGACTTAGGGGAACCCATGGTCATATTCTCCTTCCTTTCTTCTCTATAAGTTTCCAGTTTTAGAGCCAGAGTCTCCTTGTGAAGTTTCGGTTAGGACCTAAAGTAAATCAAACCAAAAGAATTGTTGCAGACAGTGCAACTGAGTGGCAATACTACCTGGGTGACATCTTTATGGAAAGTAATCAGAAATCTCACCCACCCATGGGTGTTGGTGGGACTCAAATCTCCTCACTTTCCATCTTGGTCACTTCTCTTCTTTGAACCTAGGCCAGGCAGCTGGACCCAGGGTGCTGGAGGAAGAGCTAAGTGCTCCTCACCCCGTGGGAGGTGAGGGACTGAGGGGATCAACAAACAAACCCCAAGAGTTCAGTGGATCTCTGTGCTGTTTTAGAAATGTGAAATTGTAGCTCTTTAGACAGAATAGTTTTCTCTGCCTCAGTTTCAAGGGTAAACCAGGAACATTAACCTTTCTAGTCAGCTGTGGTATCACCGGGGTGTTTCTGCCTGTTTGCTTGGGACTTATTGTGTGGGTCACTGCTATGCCAAAACCCATTGCAATGATGTAAATTGCATCACAGAACTTAGGTTTTAGCACTAAGAGAAATGAGAGAGAAGAAAACAAATAGCAGGTACGGCATTTTTTTCACCTTTCTTGCTAAAAAAATGCTTGCCGGTCATCCTTGTATCGATTTAACTGGAGAATTCACCTGTCTTGAGGGTCAGGTGCACCTAGGAGGGGCATCAGAACTAACGGTGTCTTCCTGACAGACATTTCAGTCACACAGAAAACCCTCTGAAGCCATGCTCCCTCACCCAAGAAACCTACATCCCCAAGTTGCAGTTCACACTTTCACCTAAGGCTACGGGTTCTTTTCTCCCATGAATGTCTTTCTCTATGTGTTCGAGGAGGGAAAGCAAACACAAATTTAAAATCCTGATTTTCGTTTTATTTATTTAAATAAATATAAATATAAATTTGATATAAAACTATTCACATACAAAGGGACTTCCAGCGACTTGAATTTAACATTCTCCCCACACAGATTTTCAGAATTCAAGACCTACAGGATTTAATTTTCTAAATTGCTTGCAACTTCAGTGATCTCACTTCAAAATAACAACATCTAAAAATGAAGAAACTCCATGCTGTCATCACGTTCTGAAAAATGGGTGGAGAAATGACATGCGCTATCAAAAACCCCATACAGTGTTAAACTTAAAACAACCCTGTTTTCCCTGTTACATAAGACTGAGGTGGATCCTAGATTATTTACATTTAAAAAAAAAAACTATAACTCTGGATGGAGTTCCACATAAAAAGGTCAAGAAGGACAGGTGAAGGGTTAGGCCCAGCTCTGAATTTCCCGGGAAGCTCGCCAGTTCCTTGTGTAGGTACGAGATGGAGGCCAAGGGACTTTTGGCCCCTAGATGCCCCACGCTGCGTGATAGAGTGGGAGTAGGGACTACCAAAGCAGACGAGTGGGTGCGGGCNCGTCATAAGGGGGAAATCTCCTTGTCATCGTTCGCGGATGCTGGTGACAAGGAGTCCTCGTCCTCCGAGCGTGCGTAGTGCGCTTGGCTGCCGATGCATTTGCAACCCGCGTGGCCGGTCCTCTGCGTGCCCTTCCCCTCCTTCTTGTGCTTCACGCGGCGGTTCTGAAACCAGATTTTCACCTGCTTCTCCGACAGGTTCAGGTAGGTAGCGATTTCGATCCTCCGGAGGCGAGACAGGTACATGTTGGAAGAGAATTCCCGCTCCAGCTCCAGGAGCTGTGTGCTAGTGAACGCTGTTCTCATTCTCTTGCCATTGGACACCTGGGCGGCATCGGAACCTCCTGAGGACAGAGAGAGAGAGAGAGAGAGAGAGAGAGAGAGAGAGAGAGAGACAGAGACAGAGACAAAGAGAGAGAGATGGACGAGAGAGGTAGAGAGATGAGTGCTCGGGCGGGGCACTCAGCACCCAGCCCGCTACCATTCCATGCAAAGGACCCATCTCAAGGTCCACGCCCAGCCTAACGCCTTATCTATCCTCACTTTTTCCCACCTCGTGGCAAGGTCAACGCCAATCGAGGAAGGGAAGATGTGCCAAAGCAAGTTCCGGCCCTAGAGGCCCAGATCCCGAAGTCAGAGGGTTAAAGCGGCCTGTGCGCTTGCACTTGTCCCATCTGCTCCCTTCAAGCCCAACCGAGGGGCTTGCAGCCTCAGCCCAAAGCATTGCGACGCTTTAGTTAGCTCAGACCCTGGATGTCGCACTTTGGTTCAGACCCACGCACCCCAAACCTGAGGCAGTTGACCTAAATTTACTCCACAGTCCCACTCGCGGTCTTCAAGGCACCGATTGTGTGGGGTAGACGCGCAACAGCACCGCGAAGTGCACCCGGATGCGTGCACAGGTTGGCGAGCTATCTTCTACCTTAGGGAACTTCTAGGGGAGGATTCGACAGCTAAACTAAAAGCCCCTCCTCCCTCACTTCCTCTCCACCCCTCCCCTGTGCTCCCACTTCCTCCCCTGGGGGTGGAAAGTTTGCCCCTAAGTGGGGAAAGAAGAAGCGCACGGGTGCCCGGGTAAGCTGCCCTACCCATGGTGAGGCAATGGAATCTCCGCGGATCCGCCACGTTGTAGGTGGTGGCGGCACAGACAGGTGCGTGGTGCTGGGGGTGCCCCAAGGCAGCAGCAGCCGCCGCCGCCGCGGCCGCCGACCCGGGCTGCTGGGGCTGATGATGGTGATGGTGCGCGTGGCTCACCCGCGGGCAAAATTGTGCGTCGCTAGGGCCGGAAGAGAACTGGCTCTTGAGCAGAGGCAAGGTCCCGGTGCCCCCCGTCGCCCCGCCGCCCGCGACCCCTGCGCCCCCGGCACCTGCGCTTCCGCCCCCGGCACCGGCGGGCGCGCGAGAGGAGTGCAGGTGCGAAGTGACGCAGAGCGGACACACGCAGAAAGCGCCGCTTTTGCGGGACGGGCAGCCGGGCCCAGACATCGACATCACCAAGGGGGATGGCATGCCCAGCGGGATGAAGAAATCCGGCCCCGGGTGCGGCTCAGGCAGCGCGGGCGTGGGCCGGGAGGAGTCCTTGATGATGAGCGAGTCGACATAGAAGGAGCGCGACATGTCCGCGGGACGAGGGCCCCGGCGCCCCTTTATGTCTCGACCTCGTTCCCCGGAGCTGCGCGGGCGCGGGCCGTCAACCCCTTAGGGACGCGGAGGTGTAGGCGTCTGGGCGGCGAACAAAGGGGTCCCGGGAGAGGGCTGGTCCTCACGTCCCCCGCCCGGCGCCCCGGCTCGGGGATTTTATAGCCCCCACTCCAGCACGTGATGCTGCGGAATCGAGCTCCGCTCCGGCTGCTCCGCAGCTCCCCACACTCGGGATAGGCTGCCCGCGTCTCCACAGAGCAGCGAGGAGGGCGGGCGCGCGGCAGGGAAGAGCGCGGGGGAGGGGGAGGGGACTTTGCGAAGTGTAGGTTTTGTTAATTTCCCGGGGACGCCGCCCCCACCCCTTTCTCCATGCTTTCCAGAGAAATCACAGCTCAGCCCCAGTATCTACCTCGTCCCTAGGCTAGGCCCGGGCGCAGCTCGTCCCGCGCCCTGCCACTGGTGCACCAGGTGGGGCGCACGGTGCTCCCGGAGCCTCTGTGCCAGGGGTGGTGGTGGTGCAATGAATTATGAGGCCGCGCACTGGAGCAGGGTGTGCGGCCGGTGGACTGGCCGCGCTCTAGCCGTGAAAGCGGCTAAGGCCAGGGTCACAGCTATTCTCGTCTCCCAGCTTTTGGACTTGGCCAACGCCATGCAGGTTCCTTCAAGATGGACTCAGCAAGTCACAGTGAGGCTTTTGCCCTAGAAGCCACCAAAAGTTTCATTTTAAGCGTGAAAAGAGTTACAGTGCTTGAGGACCGTTGTAATAGGCAACTCTGTAATAGGTAGCTCCCATTGGGAGGGAGAGAGGAAGGTGGGGAGGGAGGGAGGGAGGAAGGGAGAGAGAAAGAGAGAGAACAGAGACAGAGACAGAGACAGAGACAGAGACAGAGACAGAAAGAGAACTGTTTTCAATATTTGGAAAGAGGACCACAGGATCTAAGGACCAAACACTGCCTTCGGATTGCAGGTTGCTAGTTGAAGGTTGCTGGTTGTGGGTTGAGGGAAGCCTTTGCTTAAGTCTAGTGATCAGTTCCTTTCGTTTGCAAAGAACCTGAGCAGCTGACAAGGGTAACCAGGGAACTCTGTCCTACTGCACCCCCAAACCCTAGAAAAGGGAAGGGATGCAGGCAGTCACTCACTGAATCCTGCCTCTGGTTGGAAGAAGCGGTAAAGGAAATCTGTCTTGGCAATGCCTGTGGAAGAGTTATGTGCCCCGAGCTAGAGAGAGCGCAGTGTGGCTGGCATGGCTGGGGCTCTGGGTCTTTGGGAAAGATGCAACAGAGGTGACAGCTGTCTCTTCTCTACTTCTGGAGAAAACTGAGGCTGAGCAACAGCTCCAAGTGGGGTGCTGCTCCCAGAATGGCTACTCTCAGGCCTGTATTCAGGAAAGTGCTAAAAACTTGGATCACTTGAGGGAACAAAGTGTCCCAAAACAGGAACATAGCTCTGGCTGGAGCCTGCTTCTGTCTCTTCATCTTCTCTCCGTCTTTCCCTTCCTATCTCTGTGTCTCTCTTGTCTGCTGGAGAAGTGTAATTGGGTTGTAGGGACGCCCCGCTCTGGGGAGCCCAGGATTTATGGATGGCAATTAAAGTTTTATGAATTGCAGCTGAGGCTGGTTATTGAGCTATTTGAATGTGATTAGAATTCAATTAGAAAACGGTTAGTGGACGGTGGGTCTCCAGAGTGTAAACAGACAGCTATTCCAGAAATGTGCTAATCCAACATCTTGTGACAACAATTAGGGAGTCTCAGGGCTTAATGTGGGGCAGCTCAGCTGTAACTACTTTTGTACCACAAGGTTGGCTGATGCAGCCTTCAGAGGCTCAGTCTCACCCCAGCCCACCAGCCCAGGGTAGCCCGGGCTTCCTTGGGATAGGACCATCCAGACAATCCTGGAAACCCTTCCCATGCCTGGAAAAAGATTAGGAGTTCACTAAATGAGACTTTATAGCAAGGTATTTTTTAAAAGGCCTAAATTGTTCAGATAATGAATAGATCTTCCCCTCCATCGATTTTTTTTTTTTTTTTGAGAGTAATAGCTTGCTTCCTTTCTTTCTGTGGGTTGGGTAGGTTATCCAGTTTATTTGAGGGTGACGCTTGTGTTACAGTATTCCCACAGGTTTTGAGTATGTTCCTCTGCTAATGTGCTACAAATCGTGCTTGTGTACAGACTCTTAGAGAAAATCTTAATCATGTATGAGTATCTCCTTCAATTTATGTCTATGCAAATATTTAGTTTCTAGTGCCAAGAAATGTTGAGGAAAGGTGAAGGCCCCAGAAGTGGGATGCCTTTTTTGTTCAGGGAGGCTGCAAGGGTTGTAGCTGTTTCCAGAGCAACTGGGCTGATCATGACTGTCTGAGAAACTTGCTCATAGGGTTAATTGCTTGGGCCCACCAAGAGCAAATATTTTGGAGTTGTGTCTCTTACATAGTCCCTACCCTCTTTCCTGTAGTTCTCACCTTTCTCTTCCTTCCTTCCTTGAATATAGCCCAATCTTCAGAAGCCAGCCCTAACTGCCCCCACCAAAGTGAGCCTACTACTTCATGGCCCTGGACAACACTGCCACTGGCCGGGTCCAGGTTGACCATTCCCTAGGGAGCACAACCCCAAGCTGCTCAGAGCAGAGGGGTACCCTGTGCTCAGCCTTCTGAGAGGGACCTGGTAGACCATTGGCGTGTGCCCACATTGCTTGCGCGGCTGCACAATTTTATTTCTCAGTGATTCTGTCCGATAAAATTTCATCGTCCATTAAGTAATCCCCAAAATGAGAGCTCTTATGAGCCTATAATGAGCTCTAATTGCCACGACTCGGGGAGCCACGTGGAAGGATTTATTTGGTATTAAGCGGTCGGGTACAGAGTACAGGCTGTTACCTAAGCCATTACTTTCATAATTCAAGGAGAAAATTAGTTCTTTCTAATGGGAGGGGTAAATCCTTTGATTTCCTCCCTCTTTTCAGGATGGTAGAGGATAGCTTTGTCTTCTTTGAGTGCAAGGCAGTGTCACAAATGCAAAGGTAACAAATTGTCCCCCCTACCTCCTCCAAGCCAGGCCACCCCCATCCTACTTTTAACTTAGGAAGAAAAAAAAAAAAAAATCAAAGCATTTCTAAAAAGTTCAATAGCCTCTGCCTCCTTGCCTCTGGTTTCTTCAATCTACAGCTGGCACAGCAGATTCCTTCTTGGTTCTAGGTTTCACTTTTTCCCTCCTCTGGGATGGAATCTGACCAGCAACCCACCTTTGGCCGGTGCTCCTATTTCTTCCCATTTCCTTTCGCAGGGGTGGTGGGGGGTGCTGCAGAGTTAGCATTGCTTATTCATCAGGCCCCACAGTTCTGAAGGGCTGACATGCTTAACCATCTTTTCATGCTATCTTTGCCACCTCACCCTCCAGCCCCAAAGTACTCCCTCCTCTCCGTCCACTCTTGTTTTCCCTCTAGGTTTCAGCGTTTCCCCACATGGTTCTCCTGCTCCAAACGGAGGCCGCAAGCAGGGCAGGACAGCCCAGGAGTTGGCGGGGCTGCCTCGGATTTATTTGCTCCTCTTACATTGATTTCATATTAGTTTCCAAAGCGATGAATGATCTCAAAGCTGGGTTTTGTTAGCCGAACACAAACAGGAGACAGGACTTACTTGCCCCCAGCTCCCTTTAATGAGGTCATTATCAAAGCGTGAACAAGTCTATGAATGTTTTATTGAAAGCGCATCGTTAACTTGTATCCATCCTTTTCTCCGAGTGGCATTGTGATATTGCTGTCTGTGGCACATCTTACCCGATATAGCCCGAGATTTCCCCATTCTCTGTAACCAGGCAACCCTTTCTGAATACCCCAAATTTGAAAAGAACCGCTTAGTCTTCAAGAAAGTCCTCAATAATAGTGGAAAAGAACAAAGATCCAGGAGACAACAAAATGCCACAGGGGTGACTTTTCATGAGCAATTATCTCTCATTAATCAGAAGAACAGCTGCAATATTAATTTTCTCTCTTTCTTCCTCTCTTTTCACAGTCCCCAACATTTGAATAATCATAAATTTTGATTTTATGAAGGAGTCACATTTTCAAGGACTACAGGAAAACAGCTACCTAGGTAAAGACAAGGAAAAATGCTCTCATTTTATTTTTTGTTTGGGTAAAGCTGCCAACAAAGCAAAATGGAAAAAAAAATAAAAATGAGAAAAAAAAAATGCCAGAGAAAATACCCCCCTCCTTATGGCCACTAAGAATCAGGACTCCTTTCTCCTCTTCCCTCCTCTGACCACCCCTCCCTTTCTTCCTCCCCTGCCCAGACCCATTCCCTAGCTCTGCTCAGGGCAGGGCGGAGGGAAATGTCCCCGGCGTCTGGCGTGGGAGTTTCAGCCGGGTTTCTGCCCGTTTAACTTGCAAACGTGAAGCCAAGCGTTGTCGATCTGACCAAAGAGACACTCTCTGGGCGTAACTTGCATTGTGAGCATCAAAAGCCCGCCAGCCCTGGATGAACTGAGACGTGCATTCAGCAGAATCGGGGCGCTTGCTTTCCTTTCAGGCTCTAGAGAGGCAATTGTTCAAGGGACGTGTAGCCAGAGTGGAAAACGTGGGTCCCCAGATAACGATACAACCTGCAAGCGAGCTTGAGAGTGTAAAAAGAATCTCATTAAAGCCGAGGGTGCAATTAGCAAGCACACACTCATAGAGACACGAAACTGCTCTTGAAAAGCTGGGGTCGGATGAAAGAGGGCAATGGGGAGTTAGTCCCCACATTCCTGCGCCAGCTGAGCAAGGCGCCGTCCGTCCGCTGTCGTCAGCCCCAATACTGTTGCTTTTAATGCAGATCCTATCAGTCTTCCAGAGAGGCAACGTGCTGCGGGCCCTGTGCTTATGCACCACCCAAAATGATCTTGCTTCTGCCTAGTGTTTATTCAGAGCGGATGGGGCTTTGAGAACCTGAATTCGCCTTTGTGTTCACCATAGCTGCAAGAGTTCAATTCAGTCCTCTGAGAAAGGGGAGGGAGGGGGTCCTTCTAAGAAAGGAGTGAGGAGTTTGGCTCAGAATTTCAAGGAAAGCCCAGTCTCCCAGTCTCTTGGCCCTCAGAACAGAATTCCGGTGGCGCAGAATGCTCACCATACAGCCCCTCTGCTCCCCACTTCACCTTAATTATCTGCCCACCCCAGATACTCCAGCCTAACTTGCCAAACCTCTCCCACCCTCAAAGCTCTCCTCTGTCATCAGAATGAAATTTATTGGGTGCCTACTCTGTGCTCAGCGTGTGCTAGGCACCACGGGGGGCCCATCTGAAAAGGCCAAGACAGTATCCAATAGAATATTGTTTCATTTCAGCAACAATGGCCTGAGGTGGGAACAATTATCCAGATAATTGAAGCAAATGCTCCACCTCCCTCCTTCTCTCCAATTCCCCTAGCGCTTACCAGTTTTTACTCCTTTTTTCAGGTTTTTTTTTGGGGGGGGGTGCTGAGAAGGAGAAGGGAAGATGAGGGTTGTGTTATTCACAGCTTAGCAATTCTCAACTTCCCTTGGCCTAAATATAATGCAAGCATTGGACAGAAATAGCTGCTTGATCAGAGATTAAGACAGGTTTTGTTTTTAGTTGTACCAAAATGAAAGTAAGCCTTAATCAATTTTAGCATCCAGCTTTTCTTGTTTTCAACCTTGATCATCTACAAATATTATCTGGAAAGCTTTAATTAACACTGTATGCCAATAAGTGCTCTGTGGAGACTTTGATTTAATGATTGATGCAAGACCAGAATAAGTAAGGGCTGACAAAGGACTGATAAATCTTCCTCACTATTACCCCTTGTCCTGGAACTTGAAGAGATTAATTTAATGTCTAGAGCCTCAGCCACTTGGTAGATAGAAGGGCATATTAAGCACCAACTGTACACCAGCGTCTGTGCCAGGGCTGCCAGGGAATTCCCTAGCACAAGATCCACCCCCCGGGAGTTTCCAGGATGTTAAAAGAATCAACAAATCAGTTTGGAGCTGGTGAGTTTTGTAAAAGGTCATGGGAATATGAAAAAAAAAAAAAAAGCCCAAAGGGATCTGGGAGCTGATAAAATGGAAGCCACTAGGGACATTTAAAGGGACACCTACAGGATGGGCAAAAGTTGGTCTGGGAAAGGTGGATAGGGACTGTGTTTCAGGCCAGTGAAAGGGCATGCACAACAACCCAGCCAAGTTTCTCTTGGTTAATTGCAAAAACTGAAAGGAGGCCATGGAGAATGGATGAAGAATTTCAGTTTCTGTATCTGTGAAATAGGAAAACGGCCACTGTGAATAAAGACTGCCTACCATGGGGCCTGGTTCCCGCTGCCTGGTAAGAGCTCCCGATATCTGTTCATCATCATCATCATCATCATCATCATCATCATCATCATCATCATTTGGGACCTGCAATAGCATGGGCTCTTTAGGTTTGGGGTTGAGGTATTAGAGAGCCCCTGGGCTTGGCAGTGGGGCACCCAGGAGCTGGTGTTTCCACCTTATTATTTCTGGGTCCTTGAGCACCCTTACTAGGCTGACTTGTTGCAACTCAGTGGCTCCTACACAGCTGGTGCTTGCGCTCTGCAGGCACCCAGCATATGGATTTTTTAGCCTTTGCTTTCTGGGCATGCTTTTGTCTGGCAGCCCCACCAACCTCACCTGCCAGGGGGACCTCACCACTTTCCTCTCTCCACCCAGCCAAAGGCTCTCCTGTCCTGGTCATGTTCACTGGGGTCTGTGCCCTAAATTTCAAAACATTTCAGTGGCTGCAAGAACGCCCCAGCTTTCAGGTACAACTACCTGCTTCTCAGATGGAGAAACGGGCCATTCTGGTGTATAACAGTTCTCATAGCCACTGTAGCCCAGCTCTGGCTGTATGCCAGGCCTTTACCCAGGATCCTTAGCTGCATGACCTCATTTAATCCACCCACTATGGCTTTTTTGCGGAGCAGATTGGAGTTACTGAAGGTCAGAGAGCTACCCAAGGTCACACCTAGTGATGGCAGACCTGAAACAGAGGATTGAGGCCTTATAGTAGACTACATACCCTCTCCTGATAGCATGTACCATGTATTGGGCACCTGCTGTATCACAGATTGAGACTTGAATGTACTGTGCTTTTTTTTCACAGTGACTCTGGGAGGTAGGTACGGTTATAATTTACTCATTTGTTTTTAGTCCACTCCCTGGGTTAGTGTGGTTTTCCTATCTATGCACAGTTCCAAGGACCAGGGTAAGGGCCCGGTTC